>VZRV01008049.1:244668-343456 GCA_013398115.1 Falcunculus frontatus
AGGAAGGAAGGAAGGAAGGAAGGAAGGAAGGAAGGAAGGAAGGAAGGAAGGAAGGAAGGAAAATAAAAGCCAGAGAACAATAGACAAAATAAATTAAAGAAAAAAAAGAGCTACAGTTTTGTCCATGAACACCAAGAAAGCCAAGGAAGCCAAAGAAAGAATAGGAAGGAATGGGAAATGGGAATAAACTGCACTACAGATATCAAGAAACAGCAAGTTCTGCAAAACTTGAAGTCTAGTAATATAAAATCAGAGTATCCTTTCTTTTCTCTGAGGCACAAGAACAATTTGATTATATGAGAGATTTGAGAAACATATGAAAAGAGATTTTGAAGGATAAGAAACGTTTCATTTACAGCTTAAGAAAAATACACGTTTCTGAAAAAATATGGAAGAAAATATCATTGCTGATGAGAAAAGTGGGAGTGAAAAGAGGAAGAGATCTGTATTTGTGATAACCATATGTTTTAGAAACTAACATTTATACTTCAGGACATTTGGGAAAATCAATGAGAAATAGTATAGATAATTTATCGAAGACAAATTAATCATTTGAGTTGTCCATTATAAAAACTGACGTTTTATTGTGAACCATATATCTGAGGGCTACACAGCACACAGAGATAATAAAAATATTTTGTCTGAAACACAAAAATGTCTTTAAAAATAGGTTCTAGAGAATTAAGGAAAATAGATACGTAGATGTGCCTGCCTTGAAAATTAGAAATTCCCCAACTCCTCCATTACTTTCAACCAGTAGTTTTAATCTCTAAAGCAGGTTATAGGTTTTACTTTCCTCTGATGTGAATTAACAAATTGGTCAGCTCACCTTTCACAGCAACTCCCAAGGCAGGACCCACAGGAAGGGCATGCAGACACCTTGGAAGCAGAAGACTATGGAGCAGCTCGTTGTGTGGCCATGGTTTCTACTTCACTGAAAGCTGCAGCCTGTTTCAGGGTGATGGTATCTCTCTGAATTCCTGGGGAATTTGGAACGCAAGCCGCTCCCCAAAGCAAGGCACTGCCAGTTTGCTGGTGGCCACACCTGTAGTCTGTCAGGGCAGGTGCCCTAAGTCTGAAGATCCTCCTGTGCTTTGGCCTGAGCCAGCCCTCCAGACACAGCCACCCAGAGAGGAGAGAGTTCCTTTCCTACCAAAGCATGTGAAGCACAATGAGAAAGACATAAATGATGGTTTTGAACGTCTTTCATTCTGAAACAATAGTTTTTATTTATGTGGAAATATGGAAACTTCAGTGACAGCAGCCATGGTGTACAAAGAGAAATGGACTGCAAGATGACGTCAAAGCTTAAAACCTTGTCCATACCACATGGAAGAAAAGATCTCACATTGTCCAGAGAGAGGATCTGCCGTTTTCTATGGGATGTGCCTAGGTGAGAGAATATGGTTCCCAGGAGCTATCTCCGACAGCCTTCTCTGATCAAGAGGAAAAGGGTGACCCCTGTGTCCTTGTACCCACAAGAAATAGCATCCAAGCCTCCCAGATCCTCCAGTCCCAGGGCCTCCCTATTGTACCTCTGTGGCAAGCATGAGAGAAGACCTCTGGTGATACCCAGCTCTGTTTGTATGAGTGGATTAAATAGGGCTGCGCCAGGTAGCTGAATCACTCCAGGAGTGCTGGTGTTTGTCCAAGAGCAGTTTCTTCTCTCCTTAGAGACCCATGGGCCACCTGTGGGTGTCTGAGCCAGCCTCACCTTTTAAATTTTCAGGAGCTCCTGGCTGTAGCCAGTGGATTTTAATTGCTGAAGTACCAACAAGCCTCAGTGTGCAGATTCCCCATGCATGCTGTGATTACACGCTGCAAAACTGCAACACTGCAATAATCCCATGTACTAAGGAAAGGAATTTGGTACCTCTGTTCAACTCCTATTGTGCAGTACACCTCTGACTGCTTGGATTTAAAGCCTCTTTTCTGATCAAAAACAAACTCACATATGTCCAGACTCTCCGTTTTCTACTGAGCAGAAGAAAGATGATTCATTAAAACCATAATGCACTAATGAGATGAGTGCTCATGAAGTTTCTGATCACACTCCAAAAAAATACTCTGAGTGCAAGTATTTAGAAACTGCACTTATCTGTACAGCTTTCATCCAGTTTGTCAGATCTTTGAACTGATCATTACAATTCCAGGGAATTAAGCTATAAAACTGGAGGATGCTGCATGTGAGGGAGCAGTGTGCCACTGCCTTTGCAAATCAGCTCAGCCCTGAGAGGGCATCTCTGTGCATCCCTGTTATCTGTGGTACCAGCAGCCTGTCAGAAGCGCTGTAGGGATCTGAGAACACTGACAGTGACATGTTGAGTACTCAAATTTATCTTTGTTTTATGCTGCTTAAGATAAAAACCTTTGCCATCTTTTCAATAGACTGCTGACAATTAATTTGCTGCGGAGGCTATCTAAACTTTCAAACAGTGCTGACATTTTCATTATTTGGCAAACTTGCCCTTCATTATCCACTTTGCCTCTCATCCAGGCTCCGTAAGGCCTGAGATTTACCCTGAGTAACAGCTAATTGAATACATTTCTCAGTGAGAGAAATCTTTTAATCTGCAGAGATCAAATAACAGAATACTTGCACAGCAACAATTCAACTGAAGATTGGATTGCCACACGCTTGCACCATCCTAATGAGCAGCAGCAGATCAACAGGAGGGAAATACTATTTCCCAGCTTTCTTTCTTTAATCTACCAGCAAGGGATGGAACCACAAAAAAGGAACCACAGCTCAATAGGCAGGGAGGCTCCCTTGTAACATTTTCTCCACGCTCATGTTTTTACAGATGCATGACAAAGACATTTTCCTGCCTTTACTGGTTTGCAGACATAAGGATTGAAACATAATAATTGTCATCAACACTTGCAAATGGAGTGAGGACTCCTATCTTGACTTCTGGAGAGCAATAATGAACTTGTTGACAATTTCCCCCATTATTCTTACATAAAATTATGCTCATTTTCTGGTTTTGGTTTTCTCCTATGAAATAGTCATTAAGACCCAAATTCCAGGCACTTTAAAATGCACGTGACCAGCAGAGGGAAAGAAAACATAGTCTTGTAATTTACATGATGTGAACACAAAACTTTTCTTAAGCTACGCTAAGCTAGAAGAAAGGCAGGAAAATTTAAATTCACATGACTTAAGAAATGCAGTTCAACATTCTGCTGCCTTTACCATGAATGAGGTTGTTGGTATTTTTCTCACTGAATGATTTTTCTCAAAGAAGATCTGAAGGGGTAAAAGATACCCAGTGGAAACACATTAACTTGAAAGAAAATTTGTTTTGCCCTTTTCTGTTTTATCTTCTCATAATACACGTAACTTTCATTATACAAAGGTTTAAAAGCTTCAGTGAAATGCTATAGATTATTTTTCTTCATAAGGAAAATTCACAATTTCAACTTTTAACTAGACAAGAAGGAGCATGGTGCAAATTCCCAGCATTTCTCTTGGGACAGATTTTACAGACTCTCTCTGGAATAGCAGTAATCTGTGTGAACAACTAACAAGATGTGCAGTGACTGGCAAGGAAAAACAGAGCTGGGCAGGTCTCAAGCCCAGACACAAGCCTCGGATGCAGGCCTGCAGCTCCCACTTCCATCATCTTGCTGCTGTCTGCAGGCCAGGCACGGATTTCACCCAGTGCCCTGCCTCCCACAGCTGGAGGTGGCAGCATCCCTCCTATTGTAATATCACCCTGCTCCTGGCTCTATGCTGATAAGATTTTGAACAGCTGTTTATAGAAGCTGCCACATCTTTTCTTCCACCTTTTCTTCTTCGGTGTCTTTCATATCCTCTGAGCAGAGTAGGAATTTGCCCAATATGCCTAAGCTTTACAATCTAGTCTCCTCTGGATTAAATTTCTTCGCTTTTCCTTGCAGAAGTCTCTACACACGACTGAAAGTTTGCAAAGCTCAAATGCTTTTTCTTTTTTTTCCTCTTTCATTTACAGGGGACCGTATGGCCTTCAAACAAAATACAGAAGGGCATTTTTCACACTGGTTTTCTACTGATTGATAACAAGTATGGGGAAGCAGAAGAAGTACAACACTGTGAGAAAAATAATTCGCCCCAACAGATTCAAATCATCGGGAAACATATTTTCATTTTCAGTGTGACTACCAGTCTGCAGGGGGTAAGGGAACAGCGACATGTTCTCTCTCCCAAGAGGAAAAGGCACCCCTTTTTCCACAACATCACAAGTGATGTGTTAATATCAAATCTGAGACATGACAGAAAACTTCTGCTAGATAGAAACTACTGTGAAAGGGTTGTTGAATATTGATGTGCACCAGATGCTAATGCATATCCTAAACAAGCAGGAAGTGTCCAATTTCAGACATCAAATATTGGCTGAAGCACATAGAAGGTATGGATAGGGTGAATCTAAATTGAAACTGACTCAAAAAAAAATATCCCACACAACTTCAGTGGGCTAAAGCAATGCACCTTATATGCAAAGCCATATTGAAGCTGAAAAGTCCAACCAAAGAGTCAGTAATAATCCAGTTCTGATGATACTTATTGTTCAAATTACATAATTATTACAGGAAAATCAGGAACAGACTTTTCAGGAGGGACCAGCAGGACTGGCGAGGTGAAGCAATATGACTCTACTTAAGGTAAAGGTTTTACTTTAGTTCACTTTAGGGATCCCTTTAGGGATGTTGTATTTGAGAGGCTATGGGTTAAATTAGATAGAGGCAAAAGAAAGAAGATACTGTTATTGGTGTTCTCTATCAATCACCCAGCCAGGATGATAGCACTGATGAGTTAGTTATTCTACAGGCCTTTAGGAGAAATCTCTTCATTCATAACCCTAATCCTCACTGGACATTTCAATGTCCCACATCTTAGCTGGAAATACCCTACTGTCACTGTGTGGACAAGTAAGCTTAGAATTCCTAAAGTCTGTTTAATATAATTTCTTTTCACAATTAATCAGCAACGCAGAGAGGAAAGGTACCCTCCTGGACTTGCCTTTTGTGAATCAAGAAGGACCCATAGGAGAGGCCACATGTGAGCATGCACCCTGATGAACAGAGCAATCATGCTTCCACTGCTCATCCAGCCAACATGACTAACTTTTGGAACACAGCTTGAAGTCTGTAGGGCAATGTCTTGCTGGTCTTACAGACAAAGGTATTTAGCCTTTGAATAACAGCTTTTTTTGTGGCAGCATGAAAAGTTTCACTTCACCAGCTGCAGAGGATTTCAGTTTGTCAGCTTGTGTGTCACCCAGCACAGCAAAAGAGAGAACTGACATTATCTTTCTTTCATCTCCTGCCCAGGCTTGATAGTCACTCCTGGGATTCCTCATGCTGCTCTTAGTCTGTGGCTTTCCTCCCCTGCGAATACAAGTGTAGAAGAGACAAGATAAGTGATGCCACTGTACACCAGAGATAACTCTGGTCTGCAGGACCCCTTCACTGGGATGTCATATGGCAAAGCAGAAGAAGACTCTGATGATGTTGTTGTCTTTCTGCTGCAGCCACCTCAGTTTAACTGAACGCATGTGCTCATCTGTTCACATGAAGGAAAACTCAAATAAAGAGGAATTTATTGCATTGCAAAGGGTGGAGGAGGGAAGAAATGGGTTTCCAAAAAGAGTCTTCTTTCATCTGCTAGATTCCTTTCAAGTACTTGTAATATTAGGATTGCCAGGACAATTTGGACTGATCCTCTGCTCTTCAATCCCTGATGAAAACGTGTGCATTGAAATTTTTTCTCTTTCTCACATTCATGAGAAAAGATATAAGCAGAGAATGTGGGGTTTTTCCTATTTGATGTAAATGATGAAATAGATATTTATTGAAAATTCAGTTTGATGCCTGTTACATCAGGTAAGAGATCAAAGCACAGATACACTTGAGTGACAAAGAACAACTTAATCCAGTATCTGAGAAATAAAATTAAGCACAAATTATGTAGACAATTGCTTTTTTTATCTAGAGGTAGCAGCACTTGGAAAAAACAGAATTTATTATTATATCTTGTACAAGTTTCTGTTTGAATGTTCTCTCTACTTAAACCATGAAGTTATCAGAATGTTTCAGTGGGATCATATAGAAATGTTAGTTTCTTGCTTGTTTCTCCAAACTTGTTTCTCTTGAACCAAGAACATATTCTCCAGTCTCAACTCTTTTTTTAAGTAGGTAGACGTTTGAAAGTCATCCCCCAGAAACAGCGCCAGTGCTCTGGAAGAAGTGCTGGAGAGAAACAAAAAGCTTCAGTTACGTTACCTCAGATTTTTAACAAATAGTCAAAGTCTAAAGCTCTTGACATAAGATTGGGATCAAGAGATTAGTCTATCCCATTGCTTCAGGTATTTCATGGAGGTGACCAAGCTAAGATCCCCACCATGGGCAGTGCCACTTTATCTTGGACAATGGGAGGTGTCCACCTGAGGGACTTGCCAGTCTCATGTGCCCCACAGGAGTGGAGGGCAGCTGCTGCACACAGAGCAGCCTCTCACACGGGCACCGGGAGTTCCTCTGGGCAGTCCAGGCTTTCTGAGGATGCTGACTCTGTTGGCTTCAGCTGCAGCAGAGTTAATTTTGCTTCACGGTGGCTGGTACGGGGCTGTGTTTTGGATTTGTGCTGAACACAGGGTTGATAATACAGAGATGTTTTTGTTATTGCTGAGCAGGGACTACACAGAGCCAAGGCCTTTTCTGCTTTTCCTGCTGCCACACTGGTGAGGAAGTTGGGGGTGCACGGGAGGTTGGGAGGAGACACAGCCAGGACAGGTGACCCCAACTGACCAGAGGGATATTCCAGACCATCTGACATCATGCTCAGCACATAAAGTGAGGGGAAGAAGGACCAAGGGGGTACATTTGGAGTGAAGCATTTTGTCTTCCCAACTCACTGTTCCACACGGTAGGACCCTGCTCTCCTGGAGATGGCTGAACACCTGCCCAGCCATGGGAACCAGAATGAATTCATGGTTTTGCTTTGCTTGTGTTCCTGGCTTTTGCTTTCCCTGTTAAACTATCTTTATTTCAATGCATGACTTTTCCAGCTTCTACCCTTCCATTCTCTCCCTGATCCCGCTGGTGGGCACATGAGTGAGCAGCTGCATAGGGTTTGGCTGATGGCTGACCAAGCTGAGATGACACAGAGAGGGCAAGGACACGTCCCTCACTGCAGTGACCAACCCAGACAGAGAGTTTCAGAAACACTGGATGCTCTCCATGGTTTGCAGCATGGAGTGACTAAACTGGCATCACATTCAGAGTAGTCAGAGCTCTGTAATCATGCTTCAATCCAGCTTCCACTGAGAAGATGCAGTTCTAGCACCAGGCCAAAGCTACAGAGTCCAAGAAGGGTAGGAGTAGTGTTTGGCATATTTTTTCTCGTGATAGAATAACAAAATAAATGTATCTAGGAGAGCCATAGTCAATAAGCAAAAGGTGACTACAGAACATATTGTTTTGGTGAAAATAGTAGTTAATACCTTGTTTATTGAAGAATCCCCCAGTCCCTCAGTATTTATGATGTATGACAAGGTTCACTAATAAACGTTTATGTTTCATGAATTTTGAACAGTATTTTCACTGGCCACAATATTACACAGTTAACTTTAACAAATAATATAATAATCTCATTCTTCAAATTGCTTTTGTTTTTCTGTTCTTTAGGAAGCACTGATAAGTGCACTCGGAAAGCCCATGTAGCTTCACTTTTTCATTTTTATTATTATTCAGAAAACATTTTTTTCTGGATAATGCAAAGGATTCATGTAGGCCAAACAAACAATGCCAGTGAAATTATCAGAAAGTACTCTCCTCACCACAATAAGAACAGCTTCTGGTGCATTCCACTCACATTCCATTACATCTTCTTCATTTACAGTATGGTGATGGAGAAAGGGAATTAATTTCATGTAATTTCAAGCCTTCTCTGTCACTAAACAATAGGTAATGTTTGATTCTCTTCTCCTTGGGTGGTTAAGTTTTACTGGCAGTAGGAAAATGTTATCATCTTCCTTCTGCTGTAGTTCTAGGCTATACCTGGTCTCCCAAACATACCAAGACCATAAAAACTACTTACTGAAGAAATTTGAAACACATATATACATTAAAATTATTTATTAGATTCAGCAATTCCTTTTCCCCTACAGCAACAAATCTGGCCTTTAGAAACAAGCATTGTGTGAAGAATAAGCTGTCCATTCAAATACAAAGAATTCCTTTGCCCAATTGTATTTTTTTCCCCATTTGAAATCCATTTTCAGGCTTTATTATCTAATAAATACCAGGTCCCAATTTATGTTCAGGCAGAGTATTATATAAGCATTCATGGAACTCTGTCTCACTATTGAACCCTGCTTATATAAGATGAGCATTTTTCTTTGGACACAAATGTCAACCTAAATTGATGAGATTCTCCTACTCCTAATAACTGGTATGAAATTTTTCAGCAGTCATTTTTTTGCACAGAAATTCATAGCCCATGCTGTAATGAGCCATTCAGCTTCATACGAAAAGCTAGCAAGAAAACCACCTTCTCTAAAAGCTAAAATGACATAGTAACACTTGCAAAACATGGTATTGTATCAAAGGGAATGAGAGTGTTCTCTAAGGCACTGAACATAGCAGCACATGCACAACCCCACGTGTGCAGTCCCTTGCCTTTCCTCTGGAATGACATGAAGGACAGCATCTAAAATTGCTTATTAAACATTTTAACAGAAGAACAAGTCAAAACTATTCACGATTGCCCAGAGTCTATACACAGCCCAGGAGCTAAGAGCTTGTTCATTTTTTCCTCAGAGCACCATTGTCTTCAATTTATTTTTCCTATTTCGCTTTGCTATTGTAATGGACTGGGCTGCTCTCTTGGGAAACTGCTTGTGAATACTGCTATGATCATCTGGGGGGGATATCATCTGCAAAAGAGAAATTCAAGAGGCTATTTGGTCCCTGCCCCACACTGATAGACAATACTGTCAGATCAGTGTCCAGTCACTTGAAATTTTCTGATGAGGGGTATGCCAAAGTCTCCCATATCTCTATCACTATATACCTATAGATTGATTTTTTTTCCCCCAAAATCAGACTTAGAAGACCTTCTTTTCTGTAATTAAACTGAACACTTCTTTCCATCTGTGGAAAGCAACTGGACATGGAAAGCAACTAATTGTTGTGCTTTTTTTAATGTCACCTTTAGAAATGTGTATTAGAAATTTGTTTTGATCTTCACCATATTTATCCTCTCTGCCTAAGACTAAACAAAGGCGGTACTTTCAACCCGTCCCTCAGCAGTGACATCTTTAAGTCATCCTTCTTATTAATGCTACCTTTCGGATTTTGGCGTTTTCTGGCTCACTCACACCTTTCAAAGGGATTGAAGGTCCAGATGGGAAAACACCAGAGTGAAACAGAAACTTACTTTCTGGTTGCTAATTTTTTTTTTCAGAAAGGATCCCCTTTAAGGCAGTGGACACAGTTCAGTCACCAGCACAGAGGCATCTACTGTCATTTGAACTGTCCTACAGATCTCCCCAGCTGACAGATGCTGCTCCACAGGACACAGCTCTCCCGTGGCTGTATATTCCCTAGTCCCACAGAGATGTCTCAGGCATCAAAAGCAGCAGAAGTGACACCATGTTCAGGTAACTCAATTGATTTCTCTGTGACTGCTTACAGAGCTGGACAAAAAATAGCCTTCCAAGATACAAGTCAGCATCAGTTTGCTTCATTCATTTTAGAAATCCTTGTGCCTTTGCAGGCCAGACAGATTTCTACTGCCTCATGTAATGCAGGTTTATGCTTCCTGAGGATCTGTGGGTGCAAGAAGTATGATTTCCTGCTCTTCTACAATAACAAACTTCACTTTTAACTTAATCTATATATTCACATATGCCTAAGTACCTTTTTGTTGTATGACTCATTCCATAAGCTCTAAATATTGTTAATTATATCAAAGACTGGTATCCAACCCCAAAACAGACTTTCATGAAAGTTTTACTGGAGAAACTTGGTGTAAAACTGAGACTCTGCTCTTCATTTGACTGAACCTCTGTTCTTCCGATTGTGCTTCTAACCATCTTCCTTGCCATCTACATAACTATGTAAGGATGTATATACGGCCTTCCTAACCTCCTTTTGCAGTTAACAAAAAAAGACAGACCCTCCAGACTCTAGGATTGTCATTGCAGAAAAATGCATAGGGCTTGGAAGCAAGTTTACACATCAAATCTTAGAGCATCTATAATTTTCTTTATCCCTTGATATGTTTTTGATTGTTTCAACTAATTCACTCTAATATTGCACCCATGCCCAGTCCAGATGATAGCAGAATTTCTCTCTTAAACAGGTGTCCCACTTCAGGACACAGATCTTTTATCTCACTCTATAGAAACACAACTTGGATGGTCTAAAACACAGCCCTCCAGCTGTCTTAGGCACAGAAACTGAAATAACACACAAAAGCGTAAACCCAGCTTCGGCGCAGAGGAGCATCCACATTGGTCTAGCAGACATCCAGGGCCAAGTGCTGTGCACCTTAGATGGCATCAACCTGCACTAACACCAGGAGCGATACAGGTACGAGCCAGGGAAATCCTTTACCTGGCCTCATCTTGAAAAGTTACCATCTTCCCTGACAGAGACAGCTTAGGACAACAAAGCCTTTGTTTTAGGAGTCACTGTGTACCCAAAAAAAGCCAATTGAAGGCCATAAGTTGCTGGGTGATAGTGGCTGTAGCACAGATTTGTAGATCCCATCCAAAGAGGTTAAAGGGAAGTTACTGACCACATGGATTTTTTCTTTTCTGCTCCTATCCCCATTAAACAGTCACAGGGAATTTCTGCGTGTGGGTCAAGGGTGAGGACTGACTAATTATTTGAGAAATCTCAATGTAAATTTTAAGGGCAACAGGGAGGAGCTCCAGCTTTCTGACCATCTTCATGGTCTCCTCCGGACTCACTCCAATAGTTCCCTGTCCTTTTTTTGAGAGCTCTAGAGCTGAATTTATTAACATGAAGAAATTGCAATGTATAAAATTAGTTTTAATTGAAAACTGGCACTGATGCAAGTATGTTGCTGAGAAGAGAAATAAGGATTTTGATACTGGCAGTGCTGAACTCCATAGTGGGCTGTTATTTGCTAATGTTTTTATACATACAAAGCATACACCCATTAGCAAGCCACTTCACTAAATAAGTAGGGTACAAATGTAGTTAACAATTATTGCAACTGAGTGAGTACAGGCTCTTCTCATCTGCACTCACACATACAGAGGGCTTATGCTTACGTGTGAAAAAATGAGCTCTCTTCTTTATATGTTTTGCCTTTCTCCATTATCTGTAGAATACAAAAATAGCAGCAGGGACAAAGCCCTCCAGCATGACTCAGAGAGCTAAGAAAAGCCACAAGCCCTCTGCTAACGTGATGTGAATTTGCATGCAGAGCTGCTGACTGCTTTGTGCAAAATGCCTGATGCATCTCTGCTCACTGCCTTCAAATCATCGCTTCTGTACCTACAGACATGCACACAGTGGGGGAGCATGACACAAAAAGAGCCACCTCACTGAAGTCAGTTGTAGTGCTCCTGGTGAGTTAAACAGGGAGCAGAGTTTGCCTCAGGTCTTGAAGTCAGTGTGCCTGTGTAAAATTACATCTTAACTGCAGGTCTACGCATAGCACGGGACATTTGCATTTTGGTTTACCCTGAAGGAAATGCCAGGCAAGTCAGTGTGTCAAAAGGTTGACATAATTTTGATACATCACAAATCCGTGGCTGAGAAATGAAGATCATGCCCCCACCATGCTGCTGTGACCCATGAACAGCCCATCTTTCCCTGAGGCAGCCCAGCCTTTAACCGGATTTCCTGTTCTGGCAGGCACAGTTCAAGTAGGATCCCCCACTGTCAGCTCACCTTGTAAACCCATTTAGTGCTAGACCCATCTTAAAGGAAAAGCAAAACCATATTTATTGTCACAGAAGACAGGAGTAATGTACTTTATTTATGGAATTGGGAACAAAGCTATAAAGAAAAAAAAAAAAGAAGAAGAACTAATTACTAAAGCCACTTAAAGTATTTCACTGTCCTCATCTGCTCTGTCAGGAGTTGTTTGCAGATGTTGCTGCTATTGATAAATTCTCACAAGCAAATACCCATCATAGTGTCATTGTGGAGATCCTGCCTCTTCCTCTGCTCACAGTCCCATTTCTATGTTTTTTCAAATGGAAAAATCTCTAAATATTTATGAACCTTCAAAACCTGTTCCATTTCTCCAATATTCCCCTTTTCAGCTATTATTGTGACAGTTTGCATCATGTTTCAGTTTCATTTCTTTTTTTCCCTCCTGCCAGTCAGTGCAGACAGGTCCCTCAAGGCTGTTTTTTTTTGTCACTAGTGCTGTACCTGCTGCCCAGAGCAGCTGGCCAGGTCTCAATTGATGTTTAACCACTGAGGTAAATGCAGCACAGGTCATTTTAATGAACTTTCCTATTTCTGCTATGCGTTTCCACCACCAATTCAGCTAGAGCTGCGATTTACCACAAAATTTCAAACATTATGTCTTTACTGCTCCTTCAAATCTAGTAGCACCTCACTTACATCCAGTTCAGCAGGTTTCCTCCCCACTCAGATAACAGCACCCGAAACACTGCGTAACAGAGATAGAAAGTAGAGAGGAGCCTGTCACCTTGGGCTGGGTGCAATCTGCCCTAGGCAAGCCCTGGACTCGAGGTGAGGCTAAAGAGGCTCACAGTGGTGAAAAAAAGACTGGAAAAAAGCCCAGGGCTCAGCTGTGTTCATTCACATTCCCTGCCAGGGATGCCTGCACCCTGTAGACCACCACCTGCCTGCTGCAAAGTCCAGACCTGAAAATGGGGAGAAGTTAATCCCCACTTCCTGGTGTCCTGGGTGAAGTCTCTGCCTTGAGCATCCAGTGGGACAGTGGGAGGTCGCGTCACCCCTCCATGCCTAAGGAAGAGGCACTGCCATTCTGATTCAGCACCCATCCAGAGAAGCTTGCACAGCCCAGCCATGGGGCAGTTCTGGATGTCCTTCTCCCCACGCCAGCTCACTGTGTGAAAACAAAACCCATCACTGACCAGCAAAACAAAGAACCTAAAAGCCAACCCTTTCTGCAGGGAGTATGTGTTTCTCTAATTAGGGCACCTTCCCAATATCTCTGGTTTTAAGCGCTATGGCAACAGGCCGTATGAACATTAACAAACTGAATGGAATGGGAGGGTAGGCTCTCAAACAAAAAGAAAGTCCACATTACAGGAATAGACTGTGCATAATGACACAAAAGCCAGCAAGTCTAGAATAGATTTAAAAAGTGGTATGGAACAGGTTCAAATTTTTGGAGCTAGTAAATAGGGTAGGAGGGGTAAAGGTTTGTCAGATGAGTCCTGGTAAGTTGTTTCCCATCTAATTATCTTGGCATCTGGAATTGCAGATGTGTTGGTTGAAGTAACCAGCATCATCAGATTATAAACTAGAATATCATGCTTAAGGCATGATGGGATTTCTATTCTTCTAACTTCTTCTCATTTCTAGATGAGAACCCACTTTACTTTTATCCCTCTTTACAGGCAGGCCCCTATTTTTGCACTGTGTTGGGACTACCACAAAACACATGAAAATTAGATTTAGTGAGAGCACAAACCCAGTAATTTCTTCCCTCACCCCATTGACAGCAGAGCTATTTTTCTGACTTTCCCATATATGTATGATAAATTCACATACATACAGAGTGTGATGCAACCAAATCAATAAAAGGCAAAGTCACCAAGAAAATAAACACAGAGTAAATAAATACTACTGAGAATTCTTTAATACTGGAGTACTGCTCTCTGTAGTTACATAAATATAGCTAACTAGTCACACTAGTTACTAGGGAGCCATAAAAACAGTCATCTTGTGAACTGATATCAAACCCTATCAGACAGCCTGTCCATCAAGAAATCTTCTAGGAAAACCTTGGGGGTCAAATCACATTTATATTTCAATTGGTGATGTTTCTGTCTCTTGAACCTCAAAAAGAGAATACGAACTATCAAGGTCTCTGGCACAGGTCTGTGTGCTCCTGAAGGTGCACAGCACCTACCACAGCTGAGCTCAGTCCCAACGGAGGTTGCAGACTCTAATAAATAGTCAGTTAAAAGTTACTGCACCTTAATTTAAGGAATTCCAAAAAGAAAGGGGGAAAACAACCACATTAGTTTTGCAGCTAAACTGAGCCTGCACATCTGCCCAACAGTTTCAGAGGCTGCCAGGACCTCCCAGCTGCTCACCTGCCTCTGCAGAGTCACAGGACTGTGGCTAGAAACAAGGTGCCTTCTCCATGGCAGCACAACCATCCCGAGTGCATCCATCAGCACTGCTGCCCATGTCCTCTGTCTGCTGACCAGAGCTCCATGAACTCCTTGTGAGCTGACAACGCAGAACCTTAGTATCAGGAAATTAGTTGGTTCTTCAAGCAACTTATTATTGCTTTGTCTTGAGCAGGAAATAAGGACCGAGCTGCATTTTTGCTAGCAATGTTTTCTGCCCCTGTACAAGAACACAGTAAGACTATAAATGTTCACAAAGTGAAGTTCTCCATTATCTAGTTCATTGGTTTCAACAATGAAACTTGGCCTCCACCAGAAAACATGCTAAGTCCTCACAGTGCTAAATGAATTAGTACTTAGTGTACTAAGTACAGTTCAGAAAAGGAGTTTTGTTCTTTACAGGTTTAAATTTATACAGCATGTCTATGAAAGAAAAGGATTGAATGCCTATGGATTCAAATACATTCAGTTTTCTTTTCTGAGTATATGGGTCCTCTGCTTAAGCAGTTTGCTATACATAAAGTTTTCTAAATCCCTTTTAACAGATATAAATAACCTGATTTTTAGTTCACAGTGTTCCAAGTTTTATCAGCAGAATACTATGTCTCATGTACTCTTCCAAAGTCCAAACACAAATACATGCCGAAAATAAACTCTGCTACTTTTCTAGCTCTACTTACTGGGACATTCTTGCCTGCTTTTTAAACTCAAGTTATTGCTGCGTATTTATGGATTTGAATGCAAACGGCATGAAAAGGAAGGCAAGGGACTTTTATAAGTGCCTTCTGTAAAGACACTCCTAAACAAAATTCTGGGAAAGGCTGGCCTTCTTGCAGGTTTTCCTGTTCATCTATCACAGTTGCACAGTGAAAGTATTTTTTCAGAGTGGAAAAGAGATACTGGACAAAGGGAGTTTGGTCTTGAGGAGTTTCCTTTCCTTCTGGGTGAAATTATCCACCTGCTGTGCTACATTTCATCTTACTTCCTCTCCAAGTCTCAGGACTGCTTCTGGAGAAGATGCTGCAAGGAGTGATGACAAACAAAGCAGCACATAACCAGTAAGAAAATATGTGGAATCATTCCCATATTGACTTTCAAATCTGAAGACAGTCTTAATGTAAAATGATTGGACTTCTTTCAAAATCAGAACAGGCTCCCCAGGCTGAGTCACCATCCCTGGAGGTACTTAAAAGACATGTGGGTGTGGTGCGGAGGGTCATGGTTTAGTGGTGGACTTGGCAGTGCTGGGTTAATGGTCAGACAAGGTGATCTCAGAGGTCTTTTCCAGCCAAGGACTCTATGATTCTGTATGCTGCGCAGGACTGCAAAGGTGTGTAATCCCAAGGACGGCTGCTGTGGGGCCCCAAGCACTTTGAGCAGAACTGTTGTGAAATGGGACCAGCCTCTGAGATCACAACACCCTGAGCAGTGACGTTACCAGCCCGGATGAGCCCTTGTCTCCTCAGCAGTACAGGTTGTCCCAGTGCTATTTCCCCTCTGAAACAGAAAGGTATTCCTTGCAACTACCATTAGCAACCTGGACCACAGGTACAACATGTGCTGGGGCTGCTTCCCTGCCAAGACTTGTGTGGAGGGACTATCCCAAATGAGTTCCGTGTGAGAAGTAACAGTGCCTTCATCAAGCTGTAGCTGTTCCCATAGCTTTCCCCACCAAACCAGCATAACCCTGTGCTGGTGGTTCTTGACCTGCACCCCTGAACCCCACAGTCACAGATCCTCCATTAGAGGAGCAAGGAGAAGTTGCCCTTCTTGCAGCTTTGAGTTAAAGACAGGTTTCCAGGCTTTCTCCTCCATGCTTCCCACTTCAGGCTAAATTTCCCGTTTATCACTCCTCAGTCTCTATTCCCCTGAAACAATCCATTTTCCCAGGCAGTGGCTGGATGAGCTGGCAAAGACAGCCCTGTGCTTGCTCTCATGCTGAGGTCCACAGGCAATCGATCACTGGAGTGTCTGCTTGTTGCTGGCAGATGGATAAGTGCATCCTCTTTACTGTTTTCAAATAATTTCAAGCAACAAAAACAGGTAACCAAAACCAATCTCGGAATGCTACTTGAGAAGCAGGGTCCCCGGACAGTGGAGGAGCAGCCCCTAAGCTGGCGATGTGGAGAGAGATGACCTCACTGAAATGCAGTGCTGTATCAGCAAGGATGACCAGGAATCCCCACGTGAGGAATCTGGGTCAGAAATCTGTTTTATGAAGACTTGACCATAGGAAAGAGAGTAGTGCTTTGTACATGACAGACCTGTGGGGAGAAAGAAGAGCAGCCTGTGGGAAAGGGCTGTCCACAGCTCTGCGGTGTGGAGGGATCACTAGCACAGTGCTGTGCCCCAGGGGAGGGGAGAAGTGCAGGAACAAGAACATCTGAGAGCCAATGGGTTTGCTAACATACCTTCCAGATACGAAAAATCACAAGGATAACAGGTATCATCTATGATAAAATAGCCATGCTCTGAAAAAATCTGAAGGCCTTTTCCTGGAAGGAAGCTAAAATGGGCCTAAAATGGAAGGTGTTTTTGTACTTTATTAAATTCTATATGCTTTATCCTAGTTTTTGTTGAACTCTATGTTCCCTGTAATTTTAAAACATAACCCCCAGAATTCTATAGTTACAGTTTGTCTTTTTTTTAAAGAGAAAAATTGGTTCAAAAATTCTTTTCAAATATTCTAATTTTCTCTGAAGATTATTGAGCAACAACCTGGAAAATTAACATGGACAGAAATGTCAATTACATAAACAACAGATACAGATATTTTACGGGTGTGAATCCAAGTGTAATAATTCATATTATGCAGGCTTCCCAAGTCAACCAAAGCATTGGAGGGAGTGAAGAAGTTATTTTCTCTACCAAATGCTTTTTTTTTCATTTCTTTTGACAAATAAAAAGTAAGCATATTAATAAACATAATTTCTTCTAAATAAATGCAGAAATCTACTTATTTTCTACGTCTTCACAATATGATTCATTAGTGTCAGCTCCTGCCACCTCATACTAATTAATTTATTAATTTTTAAGCAACCAAAGGGAATGGATTTACATAATACCTTTATATATAATTGATGAGCTCCGTATTGCAGATGCTTTTGAGTCAAATAGCTGGACCAGCCTGACTGAAGTGGTTTCTAGTGAAATGTCACAAAAGCATTTGTTGAGCTATTGTCTGTCCACATTGGCCCTGAGGCAGCAGGACAGGGCAAGGATGCTCAGAGTTGCCAGCATGCTTGGCTTCACATGAAAAAAGAAGTTCAGGGGCTTGCCTAGGGATGATTGCAGTCAAAAATTCTCCATCCTTCATATCTCTGAGAGTAGGAAGAAAGAACTAGGTGACCTGAGACATTTCCACTGCCACTGGCCAAAACCATAAAGGAAAGTATTTTTCAACTGGCAAATCCTTTCTGGATTTGTTTTTATGTAGCATGGCAGAGAAGGATGGCCTAGAAGGAAAAATAAAGTGAAATTTCACAGAATCACAGAATATTCTGGGTTAGAAGGGACCCACAAGGATTATCAAGTCCAAATCTGAAGGGAATGGCCCATGTGGGGATCAAACCCATGACCCAGTTGACGTTATTAGCACCACGCTCTGACCAGCTGTACTGCAAGGTATCTTCTGTGGAAATCCAGGCCATGACTATGGATTCAAATTTCACTGAAAAGACCTTTAGATAGTACATTAGAAACATACTCCTAACATCAGCAACCCCTTTTTCAATTCCTCTGACTGTTCCTCTCATGGGGAGACTGAAATTTGGCTGCTATGGGGCAACACAGAAATTCTCCCTCACAAATCGGGGTTTGTATCTGTTTATATTTTGGCACTATTATCAGAAATTATACAGGGAAAAAGACACATTTTCTTTTCTATGCACGGGATGCTCTGCTGAGTGTGACATGGGCCAGGTGCAGTCCTTTCACAAGGAAACAGATTCAAGTTGAATCAAATGGGGTGAGGCAAAATCATGTAAGACACTCCACACCACTTAAGAGTTGGTCACTTTTCTTGGATCAGACAAAGACGACATCATGGGGATGAGAAAGCTGTACCTTACCGCTCTTGGCTCAGTTTGGCCTGACTAGTATAGTTTAAAGCAACGGCTCTGTATTAGCCAAGGGAAAATCCATTAAGGGAACTGATGATTTCACAGTGTCATGGATCAGATCCATGTTCATTAGGCTTCAGTGGTCTCTACTTACTTGGTCTTTCCAGGCAATGTTTGCTCTCACCCTGGCTCCTAACAGACAAAGTTGGTGGAAAGCCTCTTGTCATCACCCATCTTTAAGATGACGTTACATTTTTCTCATTCCCACTGGCAGAATAAAACATCTGTGAGTTTTTTTGCACTAATAGCAGCATGAAATATGTAAATACATTTTTTCAAAAGCATAGGAACAAACTCCAGCAATGACTTGGCTTTGATTCGGTGGAGAGGGTTGCTGATGATTGTATCAATGAGAGCAGATGTTTTCATCTGCAGTGAGATTTATTCTGAATAGTTAAAATATATTAGAATTATGGAATTGTGGGGAAGGAAGGAGGGAAGGAAGGAGGGAAGGAGGGAAGGAAGGAAGGAAGGAAGGAAGGAAGGAAGGAAGGAAGGAAGGAAGGAAGGAAGGAAGGATCAGTTTGATCTAGCAGGACCTGCCTTTCCTAAAGCCATGTTGCTCAGCTTGATCCCCTGGTTGTTGTGTGATAGCACTCAAGGTGATTTGCTCCATGACCTTCCCTGGCACGGAGGTCAGGCTGACAGGCCTCTCATTCCCTGGATCCTCCTTCTGGCCCTTCTTGTAGATGGATGTCACGTCTGCCAATCCCTAGTCACCGGGAACCCCCCTGGTTAGCCAGGACTGCTGATACATGACTGAAAGTAGCTTGGTAAACTCTTTCAGCACAGGGAACTGTGGTGGCATTTCATAAGAACAGGCACTGGTAATGTAAACAGCAGAGCAAGAAACTCACTCCTCTTGTAGAAGCAGACAGGGATGTGATTTTTCTTTCTATGTGGTATCTGTCTCATTTTAGGATCCTATATATTCATTTCACTTGGAGCTATTTTTTTCCCCCAATGGTTGTCACACAACTTGCCACACAGCTGTTGTCAATTAATAACAACGGGATATTATAGTAAAATGAACAACCCATTAGTTCACATCCTGGTTTATTCTCATGCTTCACTCTTGAGAAAACCAACAGGCAGCTGCACTGTGACTTTGAACTGGTCCCTATTCATTTTCTACTGGGGCGTGCTTGGACACCACAATGTATTATGCATGCACATCAGCTCAAAGGAGCCTCGTTCTTGCTTCAAGCCCGTGGAAATAATGCATTGGATCTGATGGTTATACAAATAGTAGTAATTATGCAGAAATCAGCCCATGTTCCCTTGGTAATGACACCTCATTAATTTTGCTGAAACCTCCCTAAATTATAGCAATGAATTCTGCTGTCAGGTTTGGGTTTGGGGGTTTTTTGTTTGTTTGTTTTTCCCTTTCATAAGCAAATTGTGCCATAGAAGAGTAAGAAGGGTTGCAATTTCTGCTGGGTTGCAATGGATAAATTTCCCATGAGATGAAACAGTGGTGGTGAGAGTAAGAGCTGTGATGTCTAGTACACATCAAAATTGTGCTTGCTAATAGCTGTAGAGAAAGTATTACTTTGACAAAAAAATTTCAAGAATTAGTTCCAGAGGTGGCAGAGCCCAGTTTCCAAAGGATTTCTGTCTTGTAGGCTGTTGAGTTGCATGAAGGTAGCAGCATGAACTCACCATGTCAGCAAACATGACAGAACACCCCAGAGAGAAAGAAATAATATTAATTTTGAGAAAAACTGCTATAAGCCAGTTGGGGGGGGGGGTTTATTATTTTTTTAGTAAATACCAGATAATCTCCTTAGGAGGCAAGGTTTGACAGAGGAGAGGACTCTTCACTTGACCCTGTGCATTGTGCAGCTGAAAGTCAGCCGTGAAACACAACACACCGGAGGCCTAAAGACAGAGCATCCCTTGGCTCTTTACATGGATCCTCTGGCAAATGGTACAACCTGAGCTCAAGCTGGAGTAAGAAAATTAGTGGAAATTCAGTGTCTTTGAGGCCTTCAGGAATCTGGCAAATCTGTTTAAAACTAAACAGCAAGTTTGAAAATTATTGAGAAGGGAGATGACGGTTGACATATATGCAGCAAAATAGATTGAGCTTAGTTTCTTCAGGAGCCAGGATAATAAAGAGATACACTTTCATTATTGTCACCTTTCACATCAAGTTTTCTTCACATTTTGTCACCCCGTCCTGTTGATGGAACGGGTTGGTGGCCACTTGGCAGCCAGCCAAGGTAAGACCAACACAATCACTTTTATGCTTACTCTTTTTGAAAAGTCCTTCTGATAGTCTCCATATCCAATACCCCCTATTTTCTCTCTCTTCTGCTGAGGTGTTTCTTACCTAAATATATGATCACCCATGTTTTCATTAAGCTTTAGTTACTTTTTTTTTCCTTTTAATTCACCAGTTGTGCTACTTAATAATTTTATTTTGCTTTGCCTTTCAAAGTCCATATTCAGTCTTCACTAGTGCAACACATTATTCATTTAATTCTTGAGGTACACACAGTACTTCCAACAAATGCAACAATAGTCTTTCCTCTAACAAGCTTACAGCTCAAATAATAGATGACAGAAGAAGCCTGAGCTGGGGGCAATTACAGAATGATAAGACTTTCACAGTATACGCTTGAGAATGAATTGACCACAGGGTATATATAGATCATCACATCCTTGATGGCATGTAACCATGTAATCAGTGTCTGATAGTGGCTTCAAGACATCAAAGCAATGAGGTTTTAAAACAACCTTCTTGTTAGAGTTGTGGTAACAACAAAATAAGTCATCCTTAAGCTGGAGCCTGGTGTGTTTCTGAAAAGGACTGTGAGATGCTGCTGCCTGCAGCAGTGGGAGAGTGGATTTTTTTAAATTTTACTTTTCTTCCACAGCATTTTTTGTATTTGCTTGTTGTGAATAGGGAGGGAAAGGGGCTTTTTACAGTGTGAGTGTACAGAAGGTGAATGTCAAAGCCGCATGCAAAAGGGACAGCAGCCAAGGCACAGCACCTTGGGAATGGATGAAGAAGTGCCAGCACAAGATCTATCAAGAAAGCACAGTCATTAAATGCCTTTCCACTACCTTGCCCACCTGCACCTGTGGTAGCTCCTGTCCATGTCCAGGAGGTGAAAGTATTTGGTTTATTGCACAAGAGATGGACATCGTGCATTAGACTGATCCCAGCAGATCACAGACTAACCCAATGACAGCTGTCAATCTGTCTTCAGAGCAGATAGCACCTGGCACTGCTAACTTGCCAAACCACACGAAAATAAACTATAAACTGTTTTCCAAGTAAGCAGTTGTTCTAGCTTTTAGAGAGCAAATAAAGGCAGCAAGGAGAAGGAAGGGGGTCTGCAGGTCAGAAAGAAAAGCAGGGGCACACGGCCAGAAAATGATCTCACAATTGACTGTGATCTGTTTTTGAAAAATATTTTCTACTCCATCTGCACCAATATATTTGATGATAAATGGCACTGATGGTGGAGTGGCTAGACATCTTCAGAAAGAAATTAAAGGGTTTATTTGATTATATGGGGATAAAGCATTTGTGCAGGCAAAGCGTAATTAAATACCACGCTCTCTACAGCCCTCAGAATGTTGCTGCAAGGTTAAGGTATTGTCTTTTTCCCTTATGCACTGATTGCATTTTGCCTACACATATGCGCACACACACACTGAGTCTGTCAGCTTGCTGGATTTGCCACTTTTCTCCTGATTTGAAATAGTCTTTTCTTACCGGAAAAAATACTTTTGTACCACTGCCAACAGCTTCCCAAATACTGGTAGTATTCAGGAAGCAATGACAGGGAATGGCTTATTCATCCTGTGTCTTTCTGTTGTTGATCATACCTAAAGACTGAATCCTGTTTGAAATATAGATGTGTTTCCTGAATGACTGTTTGCCTAGAAAAACAGGTATCTGAATGAGAAAGGCTGAAAGGGAACCTGTGGTATAACTGTAGTCTTTGGATTTCAAGTAGGAAGAATTTTTCTAGAGTGTTACATGGCGGGGAAGTCCAGGTGTTTCTGCCCAGCACTTGCTTGATGGCTTTGGAGCCCCAAATCCCAGGAGCCAGGCTGTATGGAGCCTACATTCTCCCTGTTTCCTGCCATACCTGAGCTAACACCACTGAATGTTTCATCATGTCACTCCACAGAAGCCAGGCAACACTGTTTTGCTGGATTTTTAAAGCACCTCTAAATGCTTTGGCACATAATTTTTTCTACGAAAACTCTCTTCAACTTCTCCATTCTATGCCTACTTCACCCTCCTCTTCAAGTCACCTTTTGCTGCGTGACTGCAGAAACTTTGACATGGAAAAGGGCACCTTTTGTTTCTGCAACCCGTGTCTACCACCCCGTCCGCACCTACCCAGGGAAGCTTGTCAACTTATTATATTGTCCAGTGGGGGGCAAGGACGGCCTTTGGTCAGCACCCAGCACGCAGGGATCTTTCTCTGGGCAAGCACTTCTGAGCACAACTGCAACAAAAACATATTGACAAAACAATACTTGAAATAGAAGCAAGATTCTGCCACAAACACTCTCAAGAGCTCCTTTCCCCTCTCTGTTGCTGTGAGGAGTTTGATCTCTCTGTGCACTGCCTTCACTAAATAGCTTTCACAGCATGCTCAGGGGGTTCTGGGTAATTTCAAGAGTTTCAAGTGCATTCCTCCTACATTTTGAATGCAGACACAATAGTAACATCTCCTCCTTGATTTTCCTGAAGAGTTCTGTTAATGCATTTCATAGTGATTTGATTTGCTGTTTCTTATTTTTAGGTGTCTTTCTGGCAATAAAGATGTATTTTCCGTCATGAGAGAGTTGAGAGTGTTTACTCCTCAGCTCTTTAGATCTGCTTCACCTTACTGCATGTCTTTCAGGATAAGCCATTGATATCAGGGTTGGGGAAACATAGTACATTAAACTTTCTGAAACAAGGCAGGAGCAAAAAAATCTGGGGTGTGATGGTTCAAGCATGGGGTAACACAACACTTGTGCCATGTCTTGGTGATGGAAGGAAGGATTCAGCAATTGTCACTGCTGAAGCCTTCGGGGAAACTTCTCACTCAAATCTGGAGTTGGCATCCACAAACTGTTTCCCAGAAAACCGCTGGTGGTTACACACATGGCAAACCATAGCATATGCCTCTTAATTCTTGAGAAAAGTACTCAAAATCCCTTATGTAGGGATATAACAATCCAAACTCCCTGAAGGGAAGGAGAAATGGGGTAAAATGCAGCATGGATGACGAAGCAAGAGGACCAGATGGGACAACCACTCTGCCAGCAAGAAGTGTGATCAGTGAAAGGGTCTCCAGAACATGTGGTACACCATCTCCCTGAGCATCAATCACCTTACCACTGACCAGATGGAAGTCAGTTCTGTGGGGAGGCTTTGTCCTGAAAATTGCTTACTCACTGCTCCACATCTGGAATAAAAGCAGAGAGCCTGAAGGAAGTTTCATCCTCACATGTTCAAAGGCCTTCACATAAAACATGACTGGAGGTGTCATCGAACAAAGTTCCTCTTGTTCAGGCTTTGTCTGGTGACCCAGCTTCCCTCTTGCCACTCCAGACCCCACTTCATTTCAGTCACCTAGAATAGGTAATGCATGATTCCCTCATGTTCATA
Organism: Falcunculus frontatus; assembly: GCA_013398115.1. Classification (NCBI taxonomy): domain Eukaryota; kingdom Metazoa; phylum Chordata; class Aves; order Passeriformes; genus Falcunculus; species Falcunculus frontatus. The sequence continues at coordinate 268,743 of VZRV01008049.1, forward strand.
TACAGAGAATGGCCCAGAAGGTGTAGTCACTATAATAGCTTAGATTTGGTTCCAGCTGAGCTGTTTAAAAAATAACTGTGGTTTCAGATTAAGCCAAGCTTAGCTTTTGTCCTGAGTGTGGACCTCAGACCAACTCAAGTTACATGTAAGCTCTTTGTAAGGATGGTTTTGAACTTTCCAATAAGAAAAATGCCTGTTCAGATACAGACCCATGTCCCTGCATCTGCCTTGATATGAACTGAAATGATCACTAATCTCTTGAATCTAAAACATACTTTTTGCTTCCTGAAGTTAAAAACAATGGAAAAAAGGGTCTTTTGATAGCTGCTGTTAGGCAAGAAGAGATCAAAATGTGCTAAAACAGAGTTTCTTTAGCAGCCTGACAGACCCTTCAAATTTTTTTCACCTAGTAAAAGTTTGGGATATTAGCAAAGACTGATTCACACTGTTACTCTAGGCAATTAAGGAATTTTTATAATGTTTTGCCACTTTTTGAAGTATCTCAAGCCATATGTAATTCACTGTAGTTCTAACATCTATCATTTCCTTGGGAATACTTCACTTGTCAGAAATTAAAATGCATTACTATTAATGAGATATTCTGATTTCAGACTGTCATTTCCGATTCTAAATATAAAAGTAATTACCAGCACATATGACCCCCCACAACTGAACAATTTTATCATCATTCCCAGAAGTAACATCAGTACTTTTGTTGTTTCCTGTAAAAGAAAATCCTTTACCATAATGACACCCTAATAGTCAAGTGGAAGACATTACATAGATACAAAGGAATGAAATAACTGCATCAGTGATTTAGCAATATTTTCTACATAAAAGAGAAGAAAATAAATACAAAAAGACAGTTATTTAAGTTCTTATGTACAGTCATATAAGGCAGATTTTGGGTTTGTTTCCAAATGCATGGAAAAAAATACCTAAAAGCAGAGTCTCCGAAAACAGAATCTCTGCTTAATCTCTGAAAACTGCAGCAAAAGCAGGCAATGAAGTTTGTAAATCTCTACTTGTAAATCTCAATAAATTAAATGTCCTTTTTTTTCATCATACCACTATCTCACTTTGCAAACTATACAGCTATTCACCCTTTTAAAATATAAGCAGCAGATTCATAAACAAGCTGGATTTCAGGGATAATTTTGCCAAATGCAAACCTCATAACCCTCTCCTGCAGCACTTTTTCAGCAGACCCCTTGCATCGGGCAAAATTTTTTGTTGGCATCATCATCCATCTTACTATTTGGCCCTCTCAACTTGTATGCTCTGTACTGGATATCCCGTATTTGATACAGAGTATGGGGTGTCTCAGAAGGGTGTCAACAAGTAAGCAGACATTTATAGACTCTCACTTTTTCTAGCACTCGTAGTCGGAATTATCTAAATAATTGCTGCGTTTATACAACCTGTTCCTGTTCTGTAATTTAATTCCTCTGCACATGTCTATACATTATAACACACCTCTGTACAGCCCCTCCAATGTTTTACAGGTTCTATTTTTAGATGAGTATTATTAAATGTATTGACAATGGTGATTAAATAAGTAAGAATATCTCTTCAATACTTACTACTCAGTACCAAGAAGCTGTATTTTGAAAAAATTGTTCTGATTTATTCCAATAGGGAAGTATTACAGAATAAAGCACTCTACTGGATATCTGAATAGATCAATATTCAGACAGACACTAACTATATCCCCTTTTTCCATTTCATGCCTATTTGAAAGACGAGAGAATTTGGTGGACTTTTGCCCAAATTCTTCTCCTTTTCCTGAGGATAAGACCATGTGAGGAGATTGATTAAGAGAGAAAAGCTTTTCTTGGATCACCATATCTAGTTTTCTGTTATCTCTATTAGCCATGTCATACACATCTTTGCATAAAGAGACAATTATCTAAGTTTATTTTTTATTCGTATCAGTCATCGTCTACTGGTTAGGAACATTGGTCTTATTTCCACTTGGAAATTATTCTTGTCCTTGTTTATTTCCAGTCGTTCTTGTATCAGCATTTAGGTCAGTTAAATTCAGTGAGGTCCTTTGGTTAACTGCCAGAAAATGGGTTTTCCTTTCTTCTGATTCTCCTCTCCTTCTTACCTTTGCTCTTACTCCTCTTCAGAAAGGACAGATCATCACAACCATGTGCTGTGTTTTGAGTGGGACCTTACCAGTGGTTCACAGAGGGTAAATAAGACTTTTCCGGTGTCTGCTGAAAGTACTCTGCCTGATCCAGCCACAGGCCCCTTGTTGGCCTTCCCACAGTTGCGTCTCAGCCTGCTCACCCTGCAGCTGCTTAGAGTGACAAAGCCTTGTTCCTTCTTCCTTTGTTTCCAGCTGATGAACTCCAGCTTACAGCAGGAATTTTAGCCACTTAGTGACCTTGTAATTTTGACTTCTATAATGTCATTATTTCTTTCTTATGTCAAGATTTAAGGTCATCCTTTTGTTCCTGTACTGTTCCTACCTCCCAGTTGTTACCACCAAGAACTCATTAGCATGTTTCTACTTTTTCTGCCAAACTCTAAGGTATTTCTGAGTCCCATATCCAGTATCCAAGGAATTCAGTTCTTGTTTTTTCTACTACTGATTAGCTCCCCTCGCCCCTTGCAATCTGCTTATCAGACATTTCCTTAGTTATCATATACAAATTAACATACAAAACTCCAGCCCTATTAATCATTTCCAGTGAGGAAATGTTTAACCTAAGTTCAGGCAGATTGGAGCTATTTCACTCCCCTCTTATCAAAAATTAATTGAATCACGAGGGATAGGCATTAGGTTAGACTGACATAATCTACTGTCAGGAGGTGTCAAATCTACATTGTGTTTTATACGATTCCCCATCTAATTCCTTGCCTTTAATTATTCTTTTAGAATTATGGGATGAATATTGCCTAAGTTTCTTGTTTGACTGCATTCAGCATTTTGAATTCAAATTTGTTTATGGGAATTGGCATATTTTATCATCAAGTTAAGAATTACTGGATTCAGTTGGAAACACAATAATATTTAGTTATTTGTAAGGCTTTCTATGATGTAATATGTCTATTTGGGCACCTATTCTGCTGAATAAATTTCTTATCTGCTTTAAAGTACATTACCAAGTCTAAATGAGTGCCATTTTTCTGCAGTCACAATCTTGATTTTCACATTGTCTTTTTTGTTGTTGATCTGCTCTTTCATTTTTATCTGATCAGTCTAAAGAACGCCTGTTTCTCTATACAGAGCAATAAACAGAGAAAATCCAAGAAAATTGTGCCTCACTGTTTTTTCCATGGTTCTCCATTCTACATCTGAGACAGGAGTTTCCTCATTCATATTGCAATTCTTAAAATGTTTTTAATTTGAAGAAGTACTCAAATATTAATCTACTCAAGTGCATTCACACAAACAAGCACAGATATAAACACTAGGGGAAAAAAACGGCCAAAGCTTTGTGTGAATTAATTGCAAATCACACAGTACAACAGTACATTTGTTTTGTTACTACTAGCACAAAAAGTCTTTCTCATTGCCATTCTTACAAGTGTCTCTATAATCACCTGAAGCGTTTAGCTTCACACGTCAGAGAACTAGAGGATTTGACCCAGTTGCTGGATTTAAGAAAAGCAAGACATACAAAGGAAGAAGCTGGAGGTTTTCAAGACAAGATGTTGCCAGGGTTACAGGAATTTGCTCATGCAATCCTCTCCACCACACTTGAACTATTCCAGAACTGTTTCATGCGCCTGCACACTGAAATAAGTGCATACACCGAGGTCTTGAGAATGTCATTTACAGACGATGAGAAATACAAGATGCTGTGTGCAACACTGTTTTCAGCTAATTTTGTTCCTTATTCCTTGTCAAACCAAATATTCTACGCCAAAAAAAAAAAAAAAAAAAGGTGATCTTGGTTTGAGGAAGCTAATGGGGTGGTCAAGAAGTTTTGGTACTATTTCCAGAATGACATCATTGGAGCAGCGTCTTAATATTTCATACTGGACTTCATGGTAGTACTGAAGAGTCTCAGAAAGGTAAACCTACTTTTTAAGTGTCTATTGATTCATATTCACCTTATCAGCAACCAATCAAAATAAAATATTTCTTACAAAACAGTACACTGTAAAACTCCTTTAGAGAAAGATAAATGTTGAGATTAGAACCATGTGAACCAGGAGCTTCCCTGGCCCTCCCTGGCTAACATCACAGCTCCCTGTCCCCTGTGGTATCCCTTGCCACTCAGCATCCTGGTCATTGTCATGTCCCAGTCCTGTCTGGCCCCGTGTCTTGTGTGAACCTCTAACTCACATTGCAGCAGTGTCTTTGCTGCTGCCAGATGGATTCTGGACCTGGCTCACTACCTTCCTTCCTCTGGAACTGTTGGTGGATCCTGCCACTGTCACCAACCTACCCCTACTCAGACCCTGTGGGATAGTGCCCATTGCAGAGGGCAAACTAAAGCTGAGCTCCAAAGGCACCCAGAGCTGACAATTCTGTGCAAAGAAAGCTCAAGTCCTGTGTGAGCTGTGATGAGAATGAGTCTTCCTCTGTCTTTAGTTCTTCTAGGTAGCTCTGATTTTCCACGTTGGGGATCAGTCCAATTGGGCACAGCCTGTCTGAAGCCTGCCTGGTGTAGCTCTTCTGTTGAACTGTCCTTGGAGAAAGAAGAATTACGGTAGCATATGCAGTATTTAGCCTTGCAAGCCAGTGGAGAGGTTTATTCTGCCTCAGAAGGTGCTTCTCTTGCCATTCAACCACCACACCATAGCAGCTATCAATCATGCCTACAAGCTTCCCTGGGCATCTTACAGGGCCCAGGAGAAGCCAGCAGTATGTGAAGCTTGATTTCATCACAGAAATATCCAAGTAGGTTTCTGGATGCTGATTGCTACAGATTATTAGCACACCACAAGGTGTAAGAAACTAACCTCAGTTTCCCTGGGTGCCCAATAAAGCATCCCTTTCCTCAGACTGTGCTTCTAGTTCTAGTCTTTGCTTATTTTTCATGGCCAGTCACTAATGATCCCATTGATTGATGCAGAAGGTTGTGAGGGCAGGTTGCTTTTGGCATCAAGCAACTTTCTTAAAAAATCTTCATTAAGGAAAGGCAGAGATGTTGGTTTGTCTGAGGCCCATATGGACAGAACCAAAAGACCTGTTAGACCCACTCGTAAGGTTGAGACCAGAATGATCTCATATGCCGTATTTTCATTAAGAAAATGCACCTTGGAAAAGGGTTAACATTACTTGAACATGTCTTACCTGGGTTTTTGTGAGAACACTTAGTGCACTACACAGCGCACCTTAAGTTTTGAAGGACTCACAGAGAAAGGGAACAGAAACAGGTTCAGCCTGCTGCAGGCACCCTGCCATGATGACTGAATTGTGGTGTTGCACAAATGTAATCCCAGCAGTCCCAGTGCTGTTCAGGCATGTACATCCAAATGAAATGCAGTGTTCAGAACAGAGGCATTACGCTTTGCCTTGCATCACAGCACACAGCCCAGCCCTGATGCCTTTTGCACAACCTGGCCCCAGAGCCTCTGAATTCCTGACTCCACAACAACTCCTAGTCCTCAGCAGCAGAGCAGAAGGGCAAAACTCGAGCTTTCCATTCACCATCTGCCCCTAAAAGCAGCTCTCCTGGTTCCCAGCCCTGCCTTATTATGGAGCAGGGTTCCTGTACAGCACAGAGGAGGGTTTCTGAATCTCTGGAGGAGGACAAGATGAGGTCAAAGATTATGCTGGAGTGAAGAGCTGGGGTAGGAGAAGTCATTGTATGACCTTGAATTGCAGTGTTCACTGTGGAGACACATCACAGGCTCGTCACCTCTCATTTGTTCCTGTTCCAGCTGAGCACTCAATGTTCCAATTCTCTCCTAATCAGCATCACCCTTTGTGAGCAACACAGAAAGTTTCCCATTTTCTAGACACATCAAAATAATGCCTTGATTGAATCTCCTCCCTGTAGAGAAGCAGAGGGAGAAAGACCGTCTTCCCCCTCTGCCCCTATACTAAGAGCCTTTTAGTGCAGCCTTATAAAAAATACTCAGAAAAAAATCTAGCTCATTGCCTTCAGAACTGAAAAACAGGACAACCAGGGATAGCATAAAATCTATGCTGTCACTGCTTTAAAATGCCCTTTAACAGACAGCTCTTAAACACAGCATCAGAACAGAGGCATGTCCAAGCAGAGAATGACTCAAGATGCAGTGTGACAAGGTTACAAAACCTAGGCCCCTTCAACTCATTTGTTCTGAAGTTTGTCTCCGTAGTCTTGGACTCACTAAGTAACTGCAAACACTCACTGAAGACAGATTGTCTTCTTAAAATGAGGGTCTAGTGCTGTGTGACACTCAGCACTAGTAGAACCATAGCTAAAATACCCTAGTTGGATAGAGACAATATATGGCTGCTAAACAATAAATATATTTTTGCAAGCAGCTCCTACTGGAAGTCTTGAAAATCATGCAATGCGGTTATTTAAACGCTTGGCTTAGCTACTGCCAAGCAACAACTTCAGATATAAAAAGACAGTATCAGTTTGTGGGAACTTCATTCCATGGTCTGATGATCTTTGGGGCAGCATAAGAGAACCCGTGCACAAAAACAAGGAAACAGCAAGTAAGCTGTGATCCTGACAAATGGCATAGCCATTTATTCTAATTAACTAAATTTAATTACTGGAGTCAGACAAACTCTCTTTCTACAACCAGCCAACAAAATCAATACCAAGGATTAGTCATAGCAAATTTAGTAGTGCTGCCTGTTAGGAAAGTGGCTGCACATTTCATATTAGAAGACCTGCTTTTGAGCTAATTATTCCTTGCGCAACTTCATCTGTCTGAATTGAAGTTGTCCATATGTGATATCTAATTTTGACTAATTTTTCCATTAAATTTTAGCAAGAAGAGCATAACCATTTCCAAGAATCAAAGCAGTGAACAGGATACCGCTTAGCCATGTAGCTTTGCATACTTTTATTTCCACCTTCTCACCCTTTGCTTCAGAGGAGGGACTTAAAATGCAGCAGAAAGTGGAAGCTAGCATCAGGAACTGGAACTGTGCTTTCCATAGGGTCTTGCTAAACTCAGCTAAACTTCTCAGTCCTCAGACACTCCACAGATGCTCTGGAGAGTTTGGCAGCTGAAATGCCCAGAGGCGCAGCCCTCCCTGAGGACAGTTCACCCATTTCCCTCACTGACACAATCCAGAAAACCTCTCAACACGCAGGAGCACTGGGAAACTCCCCTGAACAGCTGCTGTGAGTCATTTGGGACCTACCTGGGATAAACAAAGAATTTGTACTTAATTGTACCTTCAGTGGCTCTCAAGCAACCTGAGGGAGAGACCAGCTCTTTATGAATAAGGATGCAAATCAAAACAAGAAATAAAAAGATTGGCAGGGTACAACAGAGTCAGACCTAGGCCTGGGACAGGAAGAGGAAACTGGGGCAGAGGAGCCAAAGGATTAAAAGCTCAAGAACTGGGGCCATGGGAAACTCATGAGGTTCAACAGGGCCAAGTGCAAGGTGTCGCACCTGGGTCAGGGCAGTGACCAGTATCCAAAGAAAAGCTGGACATGGACTGGCGAAGTGCACTTGCAGTACAGAAAGCCACTTGTATCCCAGGCTGCATCAAACACTGTGTGACCAGCAGGGCAAGGGATGAGCTTCTGGCCCTCTACTCTGCTCTCATGAGACCCTACAGGGAATCCTGCATCCAGCTCTGGGCTCCCTGACAGAGGAATGACATCATCTTGCCAGAGTGAGTCCAGACTAGGCCATGAAAATTATCAGAGGGCTGGAGCACCTCTCCCATGAAGACAGGCTGAGAGAGTTGGGGCTGTTCAGCCTTGAGAGAAGGCTCTGGGGTGACATTATAGCATCTTCCCAAAGGGGAAGGTACCTAAAGGGGCTACAAGAGAGCTGGGGAGGAACGTTTTACGAGGACATGTAGTGATAGGACAAGGCGTAATGGCTTTAAACTAAATGAGGGTAGGTTTTGATTAGGTATTAGGAAGAAGTTCTTGACTGTGAAGGTGGTGAGGCACTGGAACAGGTTGCCCAGAGAGATAGTGGATGCCCCATCTCTGGAAACATTCAAGGTCAGGCTGAAGAGGGCTCTGAGCAACCTGATTTAGTTGAAGATGTCCCTTGTCACTGCAGAGGGGTTTGGTCTAGATGACGTCTAAACGCCCCTCTCAACTCAAACCATTCTATGATTTTATGCTGAGACAAGCACCCAAGTGGTGGCTCAAGTCCCTATTCTGTGGAGGCTCTCACACATATCAGTGTCCTCTCCAAGGTGGAGAGGACAAAGCACCCTGAGTGCAAGCCAGGCAGAAACTTCAATGTAGCCCAAGAGGTTCCTCAGGGCAATGAGGAATGCCAGGACAAGGGGAAGAGCGGGAACTGGAAGGAAGCAGAGGATATGGCACATCACTAGGCAGGAGAAAATACTGCTGTGAGTGACAGAAAAAAGATGAATATTTCTTATAAAAGCAAATTCCAATCAATACATATTAAAATGTCAGTAAGGCAAAATAAACACATTAATTGTTATTAATTCTCTTCTCTTCTAACCTGTGTGCTGACTGTTCCTGGCCCACAACAGAATAGGTAACCAGTATTTTTCCAACCAGGCAAAGAAGCCATCAATAACTCTGTCGCCACAATGCCTAAGGGAATTCTCTCCTAACCCATTTAAGTCCCAGTGAGCTTAGGAGTAGCTGTCAGAGCAGACCTTGACGATCTTTCTAATAATCTTTTCAGGCCACTGGGGAAGACATAAAACTGAACATTTTATTATCTGGCTTGCTGTGGGTTTGGGCTCAGTTTTTTTCATTTTTACTTGAGAAATCCAGCCTTTCAAGGACTGTCTTCAAAATGTTTCTACTCATTTCCTTGGGGGGGGGCCTTTAAAGGGAAATATAACCATGGTCATACGTGCTCTACAGAAACGACTGTTGAACGATTTTTTATCCTTTCTCTGCTGGAGAGGAACACTTTTCCATCCAAATGAGGAGAACTGATTGGAGTTCTTCTTAATCCGTCCTGTACCAGCTGCTATGTTGATTTAATATCCACTAGAAGACAATTTAACCTGCTCTGGCTTGCTTTACCCTGAGGTGGACAAAAAGACCTCATATTTGCTTAACCTGGGGGAGCATTGCCCTCTGAAATCATCATAGGTATTCCAGCAGGAGTGATCTGTCTCCAGCCTCAACTAATGTTGTGCAAATGTTTAGCACAAGTTTATGTCCCCAGAGCATCTGTTTGCTGCCAAAATTTAGTCCTAGTAGTACCAAAAAAAAAAAAAAAACCAACCAAAAAAAATCAAAAAAACCCCCAGAACAGGTGCTGCTGTGTTTCAGTAGTTGTCAAACATTTCGGCTGGAGTTGTTGGGTGGCATACAAACACCAAGAGATGAACATAGTAATCTCCAGTCTTTATTCACATTAGTGTTCCCTGTAATATCTGTCTGTTATGGGAGAAGGCCAGCTTATTCCCTGTGTCTCATCTCCTGTGAATCTGAATTCTGAAAACGCATGGAAAAAAACCCAGCAAAAGCAATTCAAACATGAATTAAATCATGCTTTGTAAAAAAAGTGACATAAATTTGCATGGACAGAAAAGGCCAGACACAGGGGAAACATTAGAATGCAGTACACAGACCGGCAACTCTCCCTTTTAGTTTCATCTCAAAATAACTTAGCTTTAGTGTTCTTAAAAAGCAGGTGTCATTGTAGAATACTGAATCAGACATGCAGAGCTGTGACTGATGAGAAGCTCAGCCAGCAGTCCAGCCTGGCATTCCTGCAATTTTGCTTCATCAGACAGAGCCCCTGACATGTCTGCTACTTGTCTATAGCAGCCACGAAGACAGGCAGCACAAGCACTACACCATTTCCCTTCAGCTTCCCTATCTGCTCTGGAGGAAAAGGAGCCATGAAACAACTGGAGACACACTTAATTATTAGAATCTCAATTCATTCTTCACAAAATAGGTTGAAAACCTGAAATCTTGTTTCAGTCTAAGCTAGCTACCAGATGACCTGATTTTTTTCAGGGCAGGTTTTTAGCCGACTCACATCTTGGGGAAAAGCTATGGTGGAAGGACTGTTCCATAGCCACATTTAGAAAACTGTTGCTGTGCTTTCAGACATAGCAAAGGACTAATCTCATTTCAGACAAGTATAAGGAGAGGGAGGGGAGAACAGAAACCCACTTTCCTCTCTTCATCTCAAATTGCAGCATTTAACGGTGTCAGTAGGGCAGTGGTCAAGTCTGGCTGAGAACCCCTCACGTAAGTTGTTCCATGACAAAGAAGGAAATTCAGGAGATAAAAGCCCAGGGAGGCATCACACCTGTGATTCTCTTCCCTTGGCAGGTACATCTGGCTTTAGAGAGTGTAGGGGTCACCTTAAAGAAACTACAGCAAGCAGTGTGAATAACTTTTCTCCCTGCACTAGTTCATTTTAGATTTGCTACCAATTTTTTTATTTGGAGCATTGCTATAACACTTTGATACAAGAAAATAATCACTGATGGGAGCTAGTAATTATCTACTGCAAAGATCACAAGGAAAAAGGAAAGAAATGATAAAACATCGGCTGTGTCGTAGCCCATTACCTTGATGCCTTCAAATTCTCCTCGGCTTTCATTTCTTTTTTTTTTTTACTTACTACAAATCATCTCTGTGTGGCCTCCTATGGTTCCTGATCCCTTCCATCCAAAAGGCATATATTAAACCTCAGAACTGTGTCGGGCTTTTCCCCAATGAACAATTGTCAAAATAAAAGAAGAGAAAAATATGACAAATTGACAACTTTTTTAAGTCACTGCATAACCTTACCCTCTTACTTACTTCTTACTTACTTCCAGCTTATCTTACTTCCAGCTGCAAACATCTCCTATTCATGTAAGAACCAAATAGGCAATATTTTTGTTTTCATACAATGTGTCTTCCTGGTCTTATTCCAACATGCATTTGTTGTCATCCTTGTACAAATAAAAAATGTAGCTGTTCATTATAAGAACATGATGCTTTAGGAGAAAAAAGCCTCATAGGGCTCATATGTCTCTGTTCCCTCTAGTCCTAGTCTCTTCCTATGATCCTTGGGATGAGAATACAGACAATATGGCTGTTTGAAGGACACTATGACCTTATCTTTGCAAACCCCAGGGGCAGCCAGAGATCCCCAATTAATGCCATAAGGAGTCCTTCCTTGCAGCTCTCTTGATGCACAGATGCTTGACTCTCTCCACAGGACTGGTTTGCTGGTGACAGGACAGACCTGTGTGCTCTTTGCCCCACCCCCTGAAAGCCCCCAAATGAAACCAGAGCAAGGGTTCAAATATTTAAGCAGCACATGCTCTCTAGCCCGGAGCCCTGTGAATAATGATGAAGTTTAAATACCAAAGCTCTCATAGCCTCATACCTTTGTCGTCATGAGCTATTTCACATTGATAAACTGCATTAGTGCTTCTGTGTCTCTCATGGCCAAAGCCAGCCTTGATCTAAAGACCCAGTAATTCTTTTGGTGACACTTATGCCCAGATTTTCACAGTGTGCTAAAATCTTTGTAATATCTGATTCCATTTATACCAAAGAGGAGATCTGGCCTCTTAATGGGCATATCATAGTGAGACTAGAGAAAGTCTAATGAAATCCATGCTGGGGTATTTCATTATCTTGCAGGCAATAAAGCCATCAAAACAAAGCCATTCATTATCTTTCCTATTAGGGAAGAAAACAAGTGATCTATATCATTTAGATTATCTCATTGTCCTCCCTGTTCAAAGATGATAGCAGCATAATGAACATTAAAAAAAGCAATGTATATTATTCACTTGTTTCTTTCCACAGCAAGAAAGCAGTGCCTTAGAAGGAAGAATAAGCTTGAGGGCTCAGCTGCATAAAAATTGCCTATTTTACAGCTCATTGCATTGTTAAGTAACATCATAGCGTAATTTGGCCTTTGGGATATAGTTTTACATAGGGTAGACTAGCACTTGCAAATTTTTTTTAATGTTCTTTTCCCCCAAATATGTTACACATAACCAAATTCAATATTTAGATTTTCAAATCTGCACTAAGTGGAAATGACTATGAGCATACATGCCAGTAGGCTGCTCCTGGACTCCAATTCAGAAAACATAATTGTTTCTAAAGTGATGTATTAAACACTTCAGAATTGCTCATCTCTGCTGTCTATCCTTTTAAAACAGATTACAGGATCTTTATGATAAGAGCACTGTCACATTGACATGCCATAAGGCTCTGATTGTACTAAGAGATTTGGGATGTTAAAAAAATTACAATTATTATGATAATTTTTGTCCTGTTCTCATAAGAAAAAAATTATTTCTGTGACTGCAGCATTTTTCCCTACCCCTTCCTCAGTCTGTCAGTTCTCACAGCTTTCAGAAAATTTTCAAACAAGTGCAACAAAGAAACATGAGTGTCAGAAATGCTAAATTCCTCCAAACTTTGTGGACATAGGCTAGAAGTACCTAGGTAAAAGGCAGTTATTATTGCCAAAAGACACCAGAGAGTCAGGCAAGTGCATTGGCCACACTGCTACCAAAGCAAGCCTTGGCAGGAGCACTTCTGGCCTGAAGTCACAGGCAACTGCTCTGGGGCTTAACCCTCATCTCTGATGGCAACGAGAATACTTAAACAGGGCATTTAATGTGCTCCAAATATCTTCAACAGCTGTCTAGAACACTGGGGACAAATAAAAATAACACCTCAGCTGCAGAATCACCACTGGCAGCATGGGAACGACACTCAGTATAGACACTGTGTGTAATGAAGATTACACTAGAAGTAGACCAAGGCAACTGTGGGGTAGGTTTAGCCAGTATTTGAATTCAACAAGGCTAGGATTTTACATCTAGGGAATGCCTTTTCACAGTTTCCATGGCATTTTTATTTCAATTAAGCCAAAATGAGATTCTGGTCTCCTTGGCTGTGGGAAATAAACCAAAGCCAAAATATATTGCTTAGAGGCTGTAACTGAAATCAAATGGAAATTCAGAAGAATGTGTCATTATATTGCCCATTTCTAGATTACTAAGAAAACAGCATATAAAAGAGCAGAATCATATCTTCCAGACTGGATTCTCCTATAAATAAATAGCTAAAACCCCTGTTGGTAGTAAGGACAACCAGATCGTGTGAAAGCAAAAATGTTCCAGGTTCCCTCTAATAAGAAATTGCTCTACAAAGAATATGACCAGCACACATAATTTTTTAAAAAGCTCACTTGCAATAAGATTTTTTTATTTAGTAGAAGAAATTAAAACTAAGAAGAAAATAGTGGTATATCATCTCACAAGGGGAGGGGAAAATCTGGATTAAGTTCTGGAATTCTATTCTTAATAAACAAATGCATTATTAAATAATGATTAATTCAGGCAACTAAAATGGTTATCCTGTGGTAGCATCTCAGTCCTGTATTACAGATTCACTGTAATATACAAATCTTTAATTGTAAGTTGGCAGTAGAAGGTCCTTCATGGTAATTTAGCTTTGAAGCACTTAAGTTCTTAATGCCACTGTAGCATGTATTTTCCCTACCATTTTCAGCTTAGCTGAAAGGAGAAGGCCAAATGTTGCCTTTGGGCACCTGAAGCTGGAAGTAAGGAACGGCGTTAACAAAATCTCTGCCTTGGACTTCCAGAGGGTGAACTTTGGCCTGTTCAGGATGCTGTTTCAGAGTCCCTTGGGAAATAGCCCTTAGGGGTCCATGGAGATGGACATACTTTAAATAAGGAAATCTTAATGGCACAGGAACAGCTCATCCCTATGTGCTGAAAAATAAGCCAATGGGGAAGACTAGTCTGGCTAAACAGGAAGCATTCCCTTGAACTCAGGGGGAAAAAAGAGAGTTTACGGTATATGGAAGAAGGAGCAGGCAATTCAGGCAGCGTACAAGGATGTCGTTAGGTCATGTAGAGAGAAAATTAGAAAGACAAAAGCTCAGCTAGAACTCAATCTGGCCACTGCTGTGAAAGATAAAAAATGGTTTAATAAATACATTAACAACAAAAGGAGGGCAAAGGAAAATCTGCATCTTTTGTTGTAGCTAAAGTTTTAATTGGTGAACTTATTCAAATGAACCAAACCTATAAAACAAAACCTTGTGACTCATCATCCATCTTGGAGTCCATTTTGGCAGTAGCCTTTGGTCTCCTTAGGGTGTATCTTCAAAAGCCTTTCAAATAAATATAACCTTTATTCCCTTATTCCTATTTAGTATCTGTTTCCAGGTAGCCACTTCAGGCATTAGTGGAGGCAAACGTAACCAAGGGCCAGAAAAAGGCTGAGATGGAAAGACTGGAAAATGCCTTCTTTGCCTCAGTCTTCAACAGAAAGACTGGTAAGCCCCAGGGCAACTGGCCCTGTGAGCTGGTGGACAAGGATGGGGAGCAGAATAGACCTCCTGCAATCCAGAGGAAGTAGTTAGTGACCTGCTGTGCCACTTAGATGCTCACAGGTCTATGGGGACAGATAGGATCCAAGGAACTACAGGCCTGTCAGCCTGTCCTCTGTGCTGGGAAAGGTCATGGAACAGCTCATCTTGAGTGCCATCGTGTGGCACATACAGGTCAACCAGGGGATCAGGCCCAGCCAGCACGGATTTAGGAAAGGCAGGTCCTGCTTGACCAACCTGACCTCCTTTTATGACAAGGTGACCTGCCTGGCAGGTGAGGGAAAGGCTGTGGATGTGTCTACCTGCACATCAGTAAAGTCTTTATATGTCTCCCACAGCATTTTTCTGGAGAAGCTGGCAGACCATGGTTTGGACAGGTAGATTCCTCGCTGGGTTGAGAACTGGCTGATGGCTGGGCCCAGGGAGTCGTGGTGAATGGAGAAACATCCAGCTGGTGGCCAGGCACCAGTGAGGTCCCTCAAGGCTCATTATTGGGCCAGTTCTATTTAACACCCTTATCAGCGCTCTGGACAAGGAAATCAAGTGCACCCTCAGTCAGTTTGTAGATGATACCAAGTTGTGCGGGAGGGAGGGTTTACCTGCTGGAGTGTAGGAAGGCTCTGCAGAGGGATCTGGATTTTTGGGGTGAAGCAGTGTTTCTATTAGATCAAGATATATTGCTTGGAAAAAACAAACTAAATTTCAGATACACCAAGCTCTCCTTCAGATGACCCAAAAGCTTGTCAAAACACTTCTAAATAAATATTTCCATTTCATGAAGACAGTTACATCTCCCATCAAGTTTGCTTCTCCTCTAACTTCACAGTCAAAGTGTTAACCCATGTGCAAAGAGTCAGCCACACAGAGGGTATTAGTTCAGACAGCAGCAGACACTCATTCGTTTATCAGGTTCATGTTCCTGAACACTACAGCAAATACTACCAGAATTTTTTTAAGCCTGTACAGTAGGAACAAAAATGACATAAATTAGCAGCCTTGTAAATTGAGGCTCCTTACTGTTAAAGAACAAAACAAACAGTCTGGGTAATGATCCTTCCTCTTTTTCATGCTCACATATTCTTCTCACACAGTGAGAAGACCAACAGATGTTGAACAAATCATCTTGGAAAAAGCAGTCCCAGAGGACTGCCACTGGCACGTTTTATTTTGTACCTAGATTTTTACTTTGCACAGTCATATTTTAAGATATGATATTGGTTGAACTTTTACATTTGCAGCACTGCGACATTAAATATAAAAAGCATATAAGCATGAACTTTTTGTGATTCCTCTGACCCCCCCCAGTAAGCTTTCTGTCAAAAGTCTCAAATAAAACAATCCCAGGAGTTCTTCTACACACTTCTCAAATTAACAAGCAATCATGACTTTGTTTCCCAGCAAACTCAGAGCTGCATTACCCCGAGTAAAGAGCAGATCATTACATGTATAAACTCATCCCTAATTCACTTAGCTATGTGAGTAGCAAATCTCCTAATTCATGTCCCTCAGGAGGTCTGATTCTCTCCTGCTCACAGTATCACACTGCTATCTAACTTCATGTAGTTAGAGGAGACCTCTGTATCTTCAATGAGTTGGAGAGAAATCTTTGATAGTCAAAACCTTTCTCTCTTCAAGCTTGTGTAAAACTGAGGAGATACTCTCAAGAGTGATATCCCTGCAGTTTGTAAACAAAAGTCTGGCAGTAAGATAACATACACAGAAAAATCTTTCAATTGTGAACCTGCTTTATACTCAACTATACACTAGCACTGACCAAACTTTGTAAAAGATGGCACATTATGCTCTCAAGACTAAACACGGGGAAAGTACATTAGCCAGCCACAAGCCTTAGAAGTCAATGTTTTGACTGTTCAAAATTTTGGATGCCTTTTCAATTTCTCAAACCTAGAGACTCAACCAAGGCATATTATTAGGCAGGTATGTCAAGAAGAGTTCAAGCTCTTCCAGGAATTAGAACTACACTGAGAACAGTTTTCTTTTATGTGTACGAGCTTACTTCTATCCCTTTTTGGAATAAACTAAATTAAAATCCTGTGTAGGACAGATGATGAGTAGCATATCCAGCAGAGGAAAAGATAATAAGCTAGTGCCTGAGGCTGGCACTAGCAGAAGCACAAGCTGGCACAGGCTCTTACAAGCCAGCAGGGACAATAACTGAATGGACAAAACAATGATGCAGCAACTTCCATCCATAAGAGAGAAAAAAGAGGTGAGGTGATGTCATTCCTTCCTGTTCAGTCTGTGCCATCCCAGAGAACCGGGTTCAAGACTTACTTGCCCAAAACCAGAAAGTCTCTTTGTTATGGAACTGGTTTAACAAATGGGAGTCCTGTGCTCTGGCTCCTTTTCCAACGACAATTTCTGTCTTTTGTTCAGTATCTACTTAAAATTCATACAGTCTAAAGACATGGGCTCAGGTGCTCTCCCTTCCTCCCTCCCAAGGAACCTCTTGTTGCCTCACCTGCAGAATCATATCCTGGCTGTTTCTCCAACACAGGACCAGTGAGGATTTTGGCAGATGGTCCTGATATTATGAGAGCCATGAACGTTGGTACTGAGAACTGGCTTTAACCTTGTGGAGTGGGCAGCCCCCAGAGGAGAGGGGGCCTGACTGCTTTTGAAACTCAGGAGGAAATTGGTCATGTCTCCTACATCCTGGGGGAGTGCTCTGAGAAATGGACTATTATTTGTCAAGGGAGGGAGGCACTACACGATAACTCACGACAACAGATTCTGCTGCTGCTGTGTCTTGTGTGGAGCTGGTCCCAGCAAGGGCAGAGACATTTACCAAAGCACCCACACCAGGGACACACAGGGGACACACAGGGACAGGCCCCTGGCTGGGCTTCAACAAGAAAGCAACGCTAAATTTAAGGCTTTGACTAATGCAAAAATGGGTTTGAGGCCCAAGAGAAGAATGAATATTGTATTCTGGGGAAGTTCAGGCTGTCCAGGGGTGAGACTGCTCAACTGAGCTCCCAAAAACAAGGGAGTCAGATACTTCTAGCTCATGAGTAACAATGAGCTGATGGTAGTGACTAATTCCCAGTTCAGGAGCTACACCTATAAGGACCTATCAGGAATAGAATCATCTGACCAAACAGGTATCTGAGCCATTTGGGCCAGGCTCTTTTTTAAGGTTCATGCCAAGAAAAAAAACAATACAAAATGAAACAGGTGATTCATCTGATCTGCTAAGTATAACTGAAAAGTTTCTGGTTTGTCTGCTGAGTACAAAAGGAGCCTGTGGTGAGTAGCTCACATACGCATCAATATTTAGCCGTGCAGGAGCTTATGTAAGCATGGCCCACAAGGACTGTCTGTGATGCTGTATTTTGCAGTGTCCCATCACTCAAGTAGGACACTTACCAAGCTCAAAGAGGACCCAGGTCAGGTGACTCCAGCACTGTGCTTCCTGGTTTCTGGTCTTACGTGAGAACACATCCCCAGCAACTCAGAGCATGGTGCCTGTGTGGAAGCTTGCACAAGTTTTCGACAATGGAAAAAAAAAAAAAAAAAAAGGCTGATAGTAAGGTGAATACAACACCCTTACAGGACAGGAAACGTTTATGGATATCACATGGTTTGGAAGCTTTCTATTAGCACACATTCACTGGATGCACCTCAGAGGCATCTGTGACAGTGTTTTTCCCTGGTTGGGTTCAGAACTGAACCACACCATATTTTGGAATGAATCTTCAAATTTTATTTCCTCTGAAAGGATCTGAGGTCTGGTGCACAACAGTTGCTGTGGGAAATCAATCACATGTAGTAAGAGGGTTTGCTCCAAAACTGCACTATTTCTCCAAATTGCACATCTATACTTAGGCAATGAGGAGCATGTTCCAAACGTAGCAAAAGCAATATTCAAACAAAAAAGACACCTGAGGTCATATTTTTATTGTTCATATTGACTCTGTGAAATCAGGATGAGGATATATAATGCAGAAGCTCAGAGCAGACTATCCTAACTACTCCTTTAAATATAGGGAGTCTTGGATTATGCTTTAATCCAAGACTTGGGGCAGTCCTTAGGTTATCCAAACTATGCTACTGTTAACTTCACTAGCATCTTCCAACTGTTAAGTTCCTTAAACTATTAACTGAGGGTCCACAGAAGTAGAAAAGATAGCCTTACCTTTCCAGGAGCACTCCTGAAACACAGAATGTTGTCCACGCTTCAGGAAAAGCTGGTTTTCTAGGCTCTGATCCAAATTTGTGAGAGCATGTTACCAGGAGTCCAATAACGCAACCAATTTCTTCAAATGTAGGATGTTACAAGCAGAGAAAATATTCCATATACAAACAAATCATCAAAGTGTAAAGATTAAAGTACACAATTTTTACAAGATGAAAGACATTTTAATAGACTTTAATCTAGCAGGAGGTCAGCTAAGTCACAGCAGGATGTTAAATCCTGCAATCCATGAGGTATTTTAAAAAGCAAGAAACCAGACAGTACTGAAGATGACTTACTTGTATATGAATAAAGAACAATAGAACTTCTGGGTTCCATGAAAAGTTAATTCATATTTTTTAAAAAATAAAAATAAAAAAGTTTTAAAAAACGTTTACAGATAAGAGAATCAATCAGAGAAACCAGAGACTGGAAAATCAACATTTCTGGAATTGCTGTTCAGAGTGAATTTCCAACTGAGGCAACACAGACATTTTCTTCGGACATCTAATAGATGCTGATGTAAATACTCTGACTCATTTTAGGGGAGCTATACAAATGTGACCCTGCTACATAGTAGAACATATGCAGGCTCTTTTCATATAATTATTTTAGATGAGTTCTTAATTCATTTCACCCTGTTAGCACACGGTAGTTACCAATTCAGACACAATTGAATACCTGAAAAATCTAGACAGTACCCAATAAAGAGAGAAGTATCTGAGATACTAAGTTCATTGTCATCAAAAATACAAAGACTGCTACCTGGGAAAATGTGAGAAATCCTTGAACAAAGTACCAACCATGTCAACAGTTTTGTCTGGAAGTTATCACAGAGCTAACAGCTACCAATTCACTTTGCCAGCAGGGAAAAACTAAGCACTGTATGGGATAAAATGCTGAGGCACAGAAACACACCATAACTCCCATGCAGATGTCCCAGGGAAGAAGACTCCTTCTACTTGTGTGCAAGGATGAGGCGTTATTCAGTTGTAGGAACAGAAACAATTATATAATTTGTTTACTTCCCCATCATGTTGCAGTGAGTGAGTTTCCACATGATGCTGGAAGAGGCCACAGGCTCTCCCAAGGGCAATGTTATTCTGATTCCCCCTTGCTCCACCTCACTCCCTTTCTCAGCAGATTTTGGTCACCTCACATATGCAAACAGTGAAGTTGTGGGAAATGAGCTTCATCCAGTCCCACATAGGTTTGCACAGCTCCTGTTCATTTCTGTGCTGATCTGGCTTCGCTGCCAGCTCAGTTCTCTAGGCTGTAATCACACTCTCTACTGTCAGTGATACACACTGAGTTTGGGGAGAAACTTTCATTTGCATTGCCATGGCAGCTGTAACACAGCTCTCATGAGGAGGTTAGCTCAGGTTGGTAAGTCAATTGTTGCTTTTACACTCGACCCTCCCTTACGTCCTCCACATCCTTTTGGGCAGCAAGCCCCCGCCCTTGTGATTGTTGGCAATCTACCTTTTCTTCCCGAAAACTTCCTTTAGCTTGGGGCTGCAATTCCTGCTTACAAGGTTTTTGCGGAGAACTCAACCTCTACTTCGAAGGTATTGCTAAAAACCTCCAGTGTCTTCTTGGAAAGCCAGGGCTTAGATGCCTCTAGAGGATTTCAGGAGAAGTATTCCAGAGTCCCATGAATCTCGGGTCACAGTAAGCCGCCTTTGGTACTACTCTGAATCAACAGTCACACTCTGATATTAATACTTCAGAAAAACAGCAACCTAATGCAGCATCTGGCCCACCCTCCCACAAGAACCCCCTGATGAGGAATAGTCTGTTTGGTCGAGCAAATCCTCCTCAGTAGATCCAACCTCTGCAGGCGTTACTAGCACACAACAGTTACCTCTCCAAGCAGTTAAAATAAGGGAAAGAGGAGTGGACCCATACAGAGGATCCAAAAGGATCTGAGGTCCAGTGCACAACAGTTGCTGTGGGAAATCAATCACATGTAGTAAGAGGGTTTGCTCCAAAACTGCACTATTTCTCCAAATTGCACATCTTTACTTAGGCAATGGGGAGCATGTTCCAAAGGTAGCAGAAGTGAACAAAAAGAAACCTCAGCTTGAGGGTAGGACACGCTAAGTATGTTAGGCAGGTGCCAAAGGACCTCACCTGTAAAGCTGACAGTGAAACAGGAACCCGTGCTGCCGAGATGCAATACGTGACTGGAGATACTCAGTTTCTCACAGACAATAAAACTGGGACATGATTAAATTAATTCTCTCCTTAACACCACAGTTCACAACTGGCACCATGATTCTTTAGTAGGCACCCAAACACTTCCGAATAACACCATTTATTGAAAATATTTTGAAAATACATTTGCACATTACAGATAATCTCAGGAAATTCTTCACTTTTCACAAGCAGTGGCCAGTGTCTCTCATTGGGGAAGACATACAGTGACACCAGTTCTGCTGTCAGTATTTCTAAGGCACGTATTCACAAACTACTTTACGAAAGTGCTGCCATAAAAATACATTTTATGTTTCATTAACATTAAAGCTTCTTTTAGTGAAGAGACAAATTTGCTGTGTAACCTGAGATTTTCAAGAGCAATGCACAGCTCCCAAACTTGCTGTTTTACAAAGCTGTAATAAGGAACATGGTGCTTTTTATTTTTGTGCAGATACTGACTTTTGATGAATTAAAGAAGCCATTTTGCCCAAAACCAAAATGAAACACAACACTCAAAATCCAGAATTTTTCTTTATAGGGAAGTGTGTTCCAAGCATGTGGAGCCCATCAGTTACATAGCCCAGGTTCAGCTCCTGTGATAGATCTGATGATGCCCCACTGTTAATGGGATCCAGCCCCACATCCAGAACAGCACCTTTCACCTTCCTCTTCTGTCCCAGTGGTTCAGGCTCCAGCCCTGGCTTTGCAGGGCTGCCTGCAGTTGTGATGCAGTGGAATAACCTGTGATTTCTAAATTAAAATACATCATTCCAATCTATAGGGGAATAAATGCCATGATGATGGAGTGGTCACAGGAAGCAGGAAAACAAGGGTGAACCTTACTTCATTTGCTTCATACTTATTTACTGTAATTAAGTGAGTGTTGCACAGCTGGAGCCCAGATAACACCCCAGGTTTATGACTGCCTTTTCTACAACTTTCACACAAGCGTTCAAACTAGAGTTTAACGTATGAACCTATTTACTTTTCTCTCTTACAAAAACACAAATACAAAACCACCCTCTAATAACACTTCTGTAATTCTGTAGGTCAGAATTATGTTCAGTATTATCAGACTCCCAGGAGAAATAGAGCAAATGAATTTATGTGAAATCAAATTGCTTAACAAAACAAAGTGAAACAACTTGTATTCAACATTAATTACTATAATCACATAGAGCTGAAATACAGCAACCATTTTTCATTTGTACATATTGAACAGCAAAAAAAGTAAAAAAAATATATATACAAGCTTAATAGGAAAAAAACCTGAAACAGTTTTCTACTGCTCAAGAATAAGACAATTTTCCCTTAAACGTTTTAGTGCATTCCCCCTCATTCCCAAGAACTAAGGCATTTTGTCTTCCTGTTCTAAAGCAAACTGAAACCAGCCAAATCTTCCTTCAAATCAAGAACAGCTGTGAACCAGTGAATTGATACATACTCACCTGAGATCACTCTGAAATATAGGACAAGATGAATAACGATTGACAGCTAAGGTGCACAACCATTTGGTGACTTTTGAAGAGAAACAGCATTTACACAGAACAGTTTTTGCTACAGAACAGTAAAACTGTCACCTATAATGAGAATTACTGAAAACAGTAGACGAAGAAACAGTATGAGAACTGCAAGCAGCTTACTCTTCTACTTTCTTCTGTTCAACATCGTCCTGTTCCCAAGTTTCTGTAACATAAAAAGAGACAGAGGAAGGAAGAATAAACGCAAAAAAACCCCAATTATTAAAAATATTTCACCTGTAACTCAGTTTATTTCATGCTTATGTAATTTTCACTCAAATTTGTCGATTGATTTCAAAGTAGTCCTATGTAAATAGCACAAGTAGATGCATTTCATCTGGATCAAATAGCATAAAGCAAAACCATGAAGCTAAATACAGTCTACATGTGTATCCAGCTCTGATTAATAGGTAAAATTAATCACGAGATAAAAATAAATGAGACAATGCTTCTATCATTCTTTTACATCTGGATTTAGTTATTTAATCCTTTCTAGAGTAATTCTGTTGAATATAATTGGTATCCACTAGTGACGTGTTCCAACAAAATCAGCTTGGCTACTGATTGCCACTTAAAAGCATCACAACAGGACATTCATCCAAGCACTGAACAAGTCACACTGCAACAGTAAACAGAGAACTACCATTCATAAATTCCACTGAGGAAAGCAAGGGTTTTTCCGAAGGGACTGTCCTGTACCTTGTGTTGGTCTCAAGAAACAAAACCATTGTGATGTCTGGACGCGGGAAGGATCCAGGCAAGAGTGAAAAGGAACATTTTGTCTACTTATTTTTTGGTTATTTTAGGACAGGCATCAGTACTGTATGTACATGTACCAGGTCATTAAATCATTTAACATTCTGTTCTTCGCTCTCATGGTTTGAGGATGGATCATTATCTTTAACACATGGTACATGAGAGCAAAAAAGCTTTCAACTGAAAATCACAGAAGAAACCCATGCTGCATCTAAGGACTGAATTCCAGTTTCTAGTATCTCATGCCACTACTTTGATCTGAAGACCATCAGGCAGAAATGCGTCATTCATATGCAGCCTTAATTGTCTGCTTGGCACAGCTGCTTAGTGTCTATACCACGTGAAACATAACCAGAGGGGAAAGCTGTGCCGTCCTTACAAAAGTGCTCAGAAATACTGAGAAGCTGAATGAGTGTCATACCAGCCCCAGCTCTGATGAATCTGCACACAAAAAATAAAGTAAGACTAAGTTTCAAGCCCAGATCCTGCAGAGATCAGGTGTCTCACAGGAAATACAACCTTCAAACCGAAAGGAAATCTATGACTACCATGCTTACAGGTGAATAAACAACCAATCCAACATCCCTCTGGCAAAGCCTATGGCAAACAAAGCTACAATTTTATAAAACTTGTTTGTATCTCTATCGCTTCAGATGAAATCCAAGTATTTATGTTGGGATGTCTTCGTGATATCAATGCATCAGATGCAATTACAGGTGAATATTAATGAAAAATTAAAAGTCATCTCTATACAGTGTACTTGAAGTGATTCCAATTTGTAAACTGAAGATACAAAACCCCCCTCCCCCATAATTTAAAAATGTATTTTTAATGTATCTTCAAACTCTCACACAACTTGGTTTTGTACAGCATCCTACATGTAAGATGTACCCAAAATACTTAGCAGATTTTAACATCTCAATTGCAGAGTTAAGCAGCAGAAGGGAAAACAATTAAATCCTACAGACAAGAAAGAAGACATAAGCTCTCAGATGAGACTTGAAACAAAATTAAGAAAATTAAGTCAACTTTATCTCCCGTTTTAAGTCTAGAATAAATCAGTGTCATAAAACAGTATCAAAACATTTCAGTTTACCTCAATAGCATCATCCATTTCTGTGCTCTCATACAATCATTTCAGCTTGTGTCAGAATAAGGAAACTCTTTTTCTGGAGAGCTGTCATCACTTAGGTCACTGTAGCTGTCACTGTTGGAACCAATAAGAATTCAGAAGGATCTAAACCAAATATTTTATTCCAAGCCCTCCAACCCATGATGCATATGATCAACACTTTCCTCAAATGCAACCCATTTCCAGAAAACTTCTTTAAGCTCATGCTTAAGATACGGTATTTTAGAACAGCTTCCTCTAAAGGAATGGGCTGAAGTTTGGAGTTTAAGACCTGATGCAAAAGAACGTTCTACCCGATAAATAGTATGTTCAATTTCTTTTTGCTTGACTCCTGTACATTCATTCTACATTTTGCTGGTGCCGTGTGTCTATGATCACGGTTAACAACATAGAGAATAACAGCTATTCAGAGCTAAAACAAAAGGAATGTCTCTCTTATGGTAAAGAAAATCATTGTTTTAACCAAAAAAAAAAACTTAAGACAACTTTATTAGCCCAGAATTCTTCAATTTACACTTAAATTATAATTCTTGCTCTTCTAGTCAGAACACAAATAATTTTCATTGCACCAAGCAATATCCTGACAGTTTTTCTTGAGGTTTTATCCCTTTTCTCTGTGTCCTGAGAGAAGCAGACTGGTTTTCACATTCCAAACTGCCATGCAAGTGAGTGTTTTATAAGTGGCTAGAACAAGGAAACAGTGAAGAACAGGAATCACCACAGTGACTCAGAGAAAGAAGTGCCCACAAACCACATTTTCAGTCAGTGTGATCTCTATTGGATCTCCAAGTTTATCTTAAATGTAAGTGCACTTCCGAAGTGCCTTCAGCCTCAACCCCTCTACTATACTTCACTTCTACAGTCTGCTTTCCAGATACTTGAATTTCCCCAGGTGAGAAGCCAGAAAAGGGAGCCCAGGGAACTGACTAGTACATTTGAGCAGCAGTAATTCTGGTCAATCCTGTGACCCTTCAGAGCACATGGTTAGCACAGTTCAGGTGGGGATCTCAGACCCCATTTGTGTGGAAACATCGTGACAACCTTGGGTACCAACTCTACGCCAGCAACTGCAGAGCTGCATTGACACATCTCCCTTTCACCACACATCCCTTCATCCTCCAGATAACAGGAGCCCGCTCACATGGTGCTCCCCAGCTCTGGGGATCTCCTACTGAGACATCAAGCACATGACCCACCCAGACAGAGCCTTATCAGCGGATCCCAGTGGCTGCCTGCTGGGTAATGCTTTAAGGGAGCCATGCAGCCCCGCAGCTGGAGATCTTTGATCACTGCACTGTGGAACAGTGAACAAACTGCACTCAGCTTGTTACTGAGCACTGCTTGGTAGCCTGAATTTCACCCCCTCTTCTTTGAGAGAAAAGCAAAACCAAAGAAAAAATAGGTAAAAAACCAGACACTTAAACAGAGTGGGACAGGAGGAATGGCACCAACAGTCACCTCGTTTAATTTCTACCTCTGTTACGAAAGTCTTCCACAGTTACAGCAAGTCACTGTACCAAATTTGTGTAAAACAACATAGATATTCTGGCTGTCTTAACATTAAGACTGTCTACAGCATTCTGCCCTTTCTTTCTGTGACACACACACTGCTGATGTAGTTCTTATAAAGAGTGTGTCATAACAGGCTAGTGTGAAATGCTCAATTTCATCATTTCACCAGCTGGTGATCAATTACACAGTTCAAGTGAGGAAAGTGTTGTTAACAGTATGATCAAGCATGCCAGATGCACACAACAAACACAACATCACCAACAATGTACTTACTTTTTTCTGAAAGTACCCATGGAAACATGGAACAAAAATTCAGTATTATTAAAACAGTTTTACATTTTCACATCACAGCAAAATAGCAAATACCGTCCACAGAACAGAGAGTAAAACTGATTGTAGAGAACTGCATAACGTTATGACAGCCCTGATTTAAGCCCAAAGTCTTCATAGAACTTCTTTTCTTTAATTAGCTCTGCTGTCCAGTGGCAATCACAACCCAAAACCATGCCAGAGCTCCGTATACAACACAGTATGGGAGTCAGATGCTTAAGTAAAAGTGCTCACAGACCAATGAGGTGAGTGGAGAACTGCCCAGCTTCATCTCTTGAAGGCAGTCAGGCGCTGATCCCCACCCAGCACTCTCATCATAGGTCCTCCCCCACTCAATGACACAGGTTTTAGAGGCATTTGCCCACAGAAGCAGTCACACAGCCTGGATGCTTCTGTGATTTCACTGACTTACACCCCAACTTCCTAAGCCTGTTTTCAGTTTGCTGAAGCTGAGGCTCACTTGGCCACTAGCACAGAGGCTAAAACGCTTACTCAGCTGATGACAATTTTGTTCCAGTTCCCACACTGCCCAATTTCAGTACAAGATTTGACACCACATCCCAGAGAAGGGCTGTCAGATCACATTCTTGACTTCTGCAGTAGCACCTCACAGTCTCCCCTACTTTAGGGCTGCTCTACGGGTTGTAAGTCAGTTTCGTGTCTCACAAGCAGGCCACGGGAGCAAGAAAGGTAGGGGAAATACCCAAGTAAGGATCAGCCCTTGGGCTTCAGACTCAGGTAGCCATCAGTCTCTCAGTTTTAACTGCTTGAATGATATCTCTAAGCACACCCAGAACCTGTGCATCATCTTAACAATAACAACTTGGGCCCCAAGGAAACCTGAACTTCAAGAGTTAAACTGCCAGTGGACTTAAAAGCTAAGAGGAACTTGTGAAACTTGGCATATCTACATCTGTGTGTTACAGCTTCAAACCAGCACTGCTGTCAGGTTTTTAATATTTACTCTGATGTCAAACATGTTAAACTCATGTAAGCTGAAGGAAACCTGCAGGTGGCATTAACCATAAACAAGGCATCTTTTCTCTTTGGAATAAATGTGTACTTTGTTCCAAATCACAATGAGTTGTACACAGACACTACACACAAAACCCAAATGAATGCTTCGTGCTCACAGTTGGTAATATTAAGTAACCTTACTTAAATCTGCTGGCTGTAAAAGTGGTAGTGGTGAGAAATCAAATAAACCCAGCTTTCCTTTATGAAATGCTTTTTCACAATGAGCCAACCACTGAAAAAAATATGCTTACATTTGCTTCAGCAAGTTTTCTATCAGTTTGTGCTCAAATTAACTAGTAATTATCTTGGGCAGGAGCCTGAAACCCAATTCATCTGATTTGTAACAATTCTTACACCAGTGGATTCCCACAAAAAGCAGCTACTGAGCAGATCTGAGACCACCAGTTCTAAAACCTAACCCCGACAGGATTTTTTGGTTGGTTTTTTTTGTGGGATCTGGAGTATAAAGAAGTGGCCAAGGATAAAAAACATAACAAAACTCTACGCAGTGTCACTGCATAGAGTCAGTCACTTCAGTTTTTAAGATGAAGAATTTTGGTCACTTTGCTCCTGTAAAATGGGTACTCTTTGAACATTCTGTTTCTCGCTTGGAAAATTCAGATCAATATTCTTTAGAAACAAAGTATTTGGCAGTTTCAGGGGAGCTTTTCTTTCATTCATTTTTAATGTACAATTGACAAATAACTCCTTTTCCAGAAACATAAGGAATTTAAACAATTATTGCAGTAATGTTATGTCCTGCAAGAAGCCAAGCTAAGTGCATTTCTTCCTCAGTACAAATTAAAAATACATGAAGTACAGATAAATTTAGTACAGGCTGCAGTTGTTTGAGTTGTTTAGCTTTTGAGGACTCAGCAAAAGAAAATATATAAATTACTATCCCCCCAAAAGCTGAATTATTGAGTCATTAAAACATTATTTTGAATAAATGCATATTTGATCGTGCAATTGTTATAATCGCAGTCATCTATATCCTCAGTATATATTTTTACGATCATTATATGTTCATAAAAATCATAGATATAATTCATGGTTATAAAAATTATATATATCATTTATTATGATGGTCATCATGACACAATCCTGTGCTTCCATGAAACATCATTTCATTTGGGAATCCCTCAGCACATACCCAAGACTCCCCAGTTCTGACCTGCCAACCACCTGCACTCACATAACTGGGCCTAGGATAACACCTTCATCTGGGATAGGCACCAGCAGCTCCCTACAATCACTGGAGAGAAAGAAAGCACTTGCAGTGTGTAATGCATAACTGACCCACAGCACAGTTATAATGAGCTATTTGGTTCCTTAAAGTGCATTTTCACTAAACAGCTACAGAAAAAGACTTGAGGTGAGAAGCTCAGAAGGGTTTTCACTGTAAACATCTAACATTTAAATGACAAAGTTAACTGACATAACTAACCATTACTAAGTACCAGTATGGTTAAGAAAGGATTTCCTTTAAAACTTTTCTGTAGTTTTCTGTAAGAGCTCTGAGGATAACAGGGTCTTTGTTGCCCCATCAGGGTCTTTGTTGCCCTCACCTGGGACCTGCACCACTGGAAGATCACTGGAGCCAGAGCACTTGCCTTCTGTGGTGACTGCGGTACTGACCCCTGCCAGCGAGGACGCCATCCCTACCAGGACAGCTGCCATCCCTGGCTCCTGGACTGTCTTCTTTTATGGAGCAGCCCCTCTCTTGCTGCTCTCTTGACAATCTTCAAATCACATTTCCTTCAAATCACATGTCTGGATTTGGCCAATGCCAGAAGCATGATGCTGTTCCAAAGGTGTTCTTGACTGGGGACAACGTACAGGGGACATCAGACACCAGAACGTGTCCCACAGGTTGTTTTCTGTTCTGTTCATAGATGCTTTCCTCCACAGCTGATCTGGGAGATAGTTGGACCAGGCTAATGCAGTAAGCACCATATGGGCAAATTTTCTGAGTTTTTTGGTGTTTTATTTAATGCACCCTTCCTTCTGTCCTCTGGCCACCTTTGTTCCTTGTCTCTGAACACAGCTCATATCTCATCTTTCATTAATAGCTTGCCCAGAACTCAAGAGTCCTCTGTGACTAGATGGCATTGGGTTGGTGCCTCACATTAGCATATTCACTAATGCTTTGCAAAAGTTTTTTCTGGCAGTAGCCAGAGTTGCCCATGCTTACTCACCCTGGAACACCCCTCACTTTCTACATTTCCTCCAATGTACTGGTCATTAGTGTTTAAATTATTTATCTTTAGCTTATCCTCTTCCTCCAAAGATGCCACTACACTCAGCAGAGATGACTAAATTCCCTACATATTTTTTTGTTACTTCTTTCTTATGAATAGCACTTTCAGCTCTTATTTAAATGACATTATTTGCAAATATAATTAATGCACTCTGACTTACTCTTGCAGGCCATTAACAAAGGTGCTGGTTGCAGACAAAGAAATAAAACCTGCTGATGCTAAACCGGATAAGAGAAAAAAACCAAACCAAACCGAAACAAGCAACATGGCTTTATTGTACATCAGTGGTTTTGCAACCCATATTATACTGTTCCCCAAGATAAGTCAGTTTTTATTGATTTTTTTAAATGAAACTACGTAAGTCTCAGTAAAAGCCAACAACACTACATGTGAAGTTCCCCTCTTCATCCACTAGTTTCCTATTAAAATCTTTTGTTTTCTCTTATAAAGCAATGTATTTGTGGGTATTGTACACTTTAAGTCTCATGTGGTTTTGGTTTTCTCTGTCCTTAAAAATGAAAATGTAAACTGGCAGCCTCCCACCATCTTCCTCATTTCTATATGAAATGGTGACTTCAGTATTTCCATGGAAAGGTCTGGAAAAGGTCATGTTCTGAAACCATTCATAAGGAAACGAAGTGCATAGCATTGCTTGATGGGTGGGCACTGGTGCCAAAAAGCACAAGAGGCTGAAACCACAAAGGCAACTTGAGTGCCCAACTACCACTTCAGGTAAATAAGTAACAATTAATCATCGAGTTACTCTGATCCTTTGGTCAGTTCTTGACTGTCTCTGGGAATCAAATCAAAGTTTCTGGGAATTAAATTCACCCCAAAGGATGCACTGCAGTCTCAAACTAGGTATGCTCATGCCTATGTGGGCCTATGTCTGTACCAGACTAGGCCTCACAAAAATTTATGAGAAGGTTTATTCACTTTCATTTATTTAGGGCACTCTCTTGGAAGTTGCAATGCATCTTTAAACTTATTATTATTAGCTTTGCTTACAAGCTAGGGCTTCTGTCCAGGTGTCAAATATTCTAAAACTGCACCCTAATTATGGGGCTGTTAAATGTTCTGGAGTAATAGTTTCCTGTTAAAGACTCTCATGCTGAAATACATATTTCCTTTTGTCTCAGGACTTCATCATTCACTCTCTTTTTAGTGTTTATGGTAGCCTTGCATAGGTAATCTGCTCAACTTGCTGGTCTCCACAAATTCTCTTGCAGCTTCCTTTGCTCTACTCAACAGCACAATTACAACTCGTGTGGGCAGTGCTGGATGAGGTGTGCAGAAAATCCTCTCCTCAGATTTCTTTCAGCCTTGTTATGACATGCCTTAGCTTTACAACTCAATGAAATCACCAGCATTCCAGGGTTTAAGGGTTTACACTGGAAATCTTTCCACTCAGCAGGTGGGTATGTTAATACAACTGTGTGTGCTGTAATTAGCACTGCGACTCCCTCCTGAACATTCTTCCCTACAAAATGTTCCTCTTTTAGCCTCAAAATACTTTCCTGCTCCAGTGTTTTTTCTCAAGCCACAGAGGTTTTGCTTGATTGCTGTGTAACTAGGTAAACAGCAAAATCTGTGATTTTATATATTAAGTTTTGGGGTGTGGATTTTTGTCTTTGCTAAATGCTTTAAGATTTGGTAGGAGTTTATTGTACGAATATGAAGAAAAAGAGTTGGGTATATATTTTGAACAGTTAATTCAAGTAAGTCTAAGTGGGGCACATTCAGTAATGGCTGAAACTTTAGGTCAAGGTTAGATAGCATAGTTGCTATAATGCTAAAGGCATATAAATTAGCAGCACACATGCAGATCACTCATTAAAAAAAAGTAATTTTTCTTTATGTCAGAGAAATAAATAGGTTTACTTATGGGACAAAGCAGTGTAAGAAAGGATATTGGGAGCTGTGAAGCAGGATGAAGTGTGAGCCAGAGTGCCCACCAAGAGGGTAAGACTGAAGATCACTGTGATGGAAGACTCTGCCTTGCCAAGCACCACAAAAATTTGATCTGTGTATTGCACCAGCAAAAATTTTAAAAGGTAGCTAACGTTCTGATCACTACTAACAATGGCAGGCTAAGGTAATAGGAGTGTTTCAATCGAGCTGTAGTTTGCAGATCAGAAATTCATTCTCTTTGTATGTACGTCATTCCACGACTGGGCAGAGTGAATAAAACCTGATACCCATAAAGGAGTAGGGAACCAAAACTGATTGGTCTGGTCTGGCCTGGCTATTTTCCCATTACTACTCAAACTTAAATAAAGTTTCTGTTTCTCTCTTAACAAATGGACCTCATTTTAATAGAACACAAGACTTGGGGGGGGAAAAAAAAAAAAAGCCCAACCCACAGAATTAGTAAGTTTAGTGTCCTGTTTAGAGGAAAAGCCACCATGCCAAAGTTGGATCTGTTCAATGTTATTAGTCAGTCATTTTATGATTTTTTTTTCATTTTTTGTTATTGTGCCCAAGGCTTCCTTCTGACTTATTATTGCTATTATAATGAAATTTTAACTGTTATTAATACCATTGAAATAAACAAGAATTAGTTAACCCTGGCTAAAAAAACATTGCTACATTCAATAAACCAAAGCCTCTGTGTCCAAGAGACCGAGGACAGAGTTTCAGCTGAACCATCCAGTTCTGGTTCGATCCAAACCCTGTAAGTCTAAAGGTATCCCAACCGTTTTATTTCGGGCCTGTCTCTGAAAGATAGTATTTATTATTTAGCTACTGCAAAATAAAGTCAGTGTTTTCTTTGCTATTGCTGTCATCATTCAAGTACAACTAGGAAAGAATTTCACTTCATTGCTTGATCCTCTAGCAAATCTCTTTCCCTGTGAAGCCATGAAAGTTAACACAGGAGGCTGCTATCTTCATTTGAATTTACTAAAGGTTTTTTACTTTTTTTCTGATTGCAATGTGGGGTTCTGGCTTTAGCCCTAATAGTCTCTGAAAAGGAAGAAGTGAGGAACTGTGCTTCCTCCTTACAGGTTATTTTACACCCGGGTTTATGACAGGCACACACAGCAACAAGTAAATCAACACATGAAGAACTCCTTTTCTGCTTCTGGGCTTCTGAACTGAAGGATGGGATAGTCCCTCCAAAAATGTGACTGTCAAACTGCAGACAAGCAACAAAGAAAGATTACCTTGGAGACAATTTACATCCACGCTGCAGGTATGCCTTCAGTGTCCCAGTTGCTGCCAGCAACAGTCCAAGGTATGGAGGTGAAGGTTTCATAGGTCTTGAGGAAAATTCTGGGTGGAACTGAACTCCCACAAAATATGGGTGATCTACAAGACAGACATCAAAGAAAATTACACAGTGTAGGAAGAAGACAGTAGAGAAACTTTTAGGAAAAAACCTTATCGAAGATTTCAGGCAGGTGCCCAGAAGCCAGAACAGCACATGTGAATTTAAGGGTGAGGCAGTAGAAAACTTCTTTCCACAAAAAAGCAACTGACAACAGATGCAGCAGGTTAGTAGGGCAGACTAAGGAAAAATCATACTAGGATTCATAAAAACTGAATAATAAACCTGTACCAACACGTAAGGGTGGGGGTAGGGGAGGCACAAGTGGAAAAGTCATGAAGTTTACATTTATCATGTTATTTTCATCGTATTTTGGTTTCCAGTATCTATTTATGTACGTCTATCCAGAACAATATGCTGCTTCATCCTCTCTTAAATCTTCACCTGTTTCTCACACAAAGCACCTTTGTACTACTGCTTCTGCTTCCATTCTGTTTTCTTCAGAAGACTAGAGAAGGAAGAAAGTTTTTGTACTCTTTCATGCTGAGAACCTGTTCCTTCTCTGTTTTAAAGGAGCTAATATTCACCACTTTCAGTGCCAGGACACTGGACAAAACTAACTACAGATTCTTGTTCAACAGTTTCCAAAATAATTCCCAATATTCAAGGAATCACTCTGCAGTACAGAGTAAGTGATGAGAAGAAATCAGGGGTTTTCTTCTAGGAAGGTAAACTATATGTATAAACTAGTATACTGTTCTTCTCTCTGCTGCTGTATATTAAAGACAACCTGGATCCTAGATTTATCCCGTAACTTCAATGAAAAAGCACCAAATATTTCCTGGGGGGATATTTCGCTTAAAAACGTTGCCTAAGCTATCTGGCGTACTGTTATTTCTATGCTTCTGCTCCAACCCACCCTACTCCCTATGATGATTGTTTTTCTTTAGTAACCCATCTCCTTGCAGCCCACTGTGAAATAATTCCAGGTTTTACTGTTGCTTTTCTTTCTTTGACAGCAACATGCAATTTAAAATTTCTGCCTGATTTATTTCTCAATGCTCTCTATAGAAGTTGCTTCATGCAGGGCAGAGAAAATGACCTCCTAACACCAGCATGTGTAACAGAGATTATCTGTCAGGAAGAAACTAACCCAAGAACATCCATGACAATTAGTAGTTTACGAATTCACATCTATCCTTTGCTCTCAGATTACTCTCTAGGGCACAGTCGCTTGACATTGTAAGTAAGTGTCCATATTCCAACCCTGGTTCAAAATCACAGCACTGTTCTTCAAAATACCATGAAGTATATGAAATGAATTCTCAGTTGCATCATGCCACAAATGGCACTCCACAGACTAAAAATGTATTCTGATGATGATTTTATGTTTCTGTGCATGGAATTTGTGGAAGGCGGGCAGCTCTCATTCCAAGCTGGAGGGGCCAGAGATAGCAACTTCCTCCTGGCTATGGTGAAATCCCAAGATGCCTTCATGGTAATAGCCTGTACTGGTTGCTGCCCCGTCCCCTACCTTCCCCATAAAAAGCCCCCTCCTCTGGCACTGACCAGGGAGCCTTCATCCCTGGCCCCCCCTTTGCAGGGTGGTTGGACAATAAAGGCTGCCTCTGTGGACCTGCCATACGAGGCTCCGGTCTCTCTGTCCCCGCTTTCGCCTGGGGCGATTTCACAAAGAGCTGGATCCCAAGAGCAGAAATCACTTGTAGCAGAGAATTGCTACACACTTGCTGAAATCCCCCATCGCCAGGGAGATTTGCTTGCACCCCTGGCAGGGCTGTTCCCTGCAGGATGCTCTCTCTAGGAAGGTCACAGCACACTGGTGCTGGTAAGCGCCCGGATCCCCTTGCGACAGGAATTTATCTTGACCAATGGCAATTAGGGGTCACATAAGAAAGAGGAATAAAAAACCTTGTAAAGTAGCCTGCATCTTCAGGTGCCTGATAATTATCTAGCCAACAGTGACTTTACACTAAAGAGTTAATTAAACATCCAATCAAAATCAAAAAGATAGTTTTGAAAAGCTACTCTGTGTACCATTCAACAAACATATGCAGTGTAACTCTTTTTTATTTCAGAACCTTTTAGAAAAGACATCAAGTCTTACTTGATAAAGTAATACTTACAAAATATCAAACACCCATCTCTCAGAATCACTTCTGTGAAAGAAAGGAGCTTGCTTTCTGACTTTCATACTTTTATTTATATGATTCTAACCAGAGGGTGACTGAAAGAGACAAAGTGATTGGATGGCACCTTGGGAGGTCTCTATTCCCTACCTCAAAGGTCTCTATTCCCCACCTGTCCTCAAAGCAGGGACAAATTCAAAGTTAAATCAGGTTGCTGACAGCTTTGTCTAGTCAAGTTTTGAGGGTCTCTACTGCAAGGATGAAGATTTCACAGACTCTCTAGGTAATATGCTCTGTTATGACAGCTAAATATTGTGCCTACATGTCATTTAACAACCTATAGTTTATACATTTTTAACAGATGAATAAGTATTACAAACAAGTAAGACACTCACTCTCCAGTTCAATAATTTCCATCCTGTTCCCTTCTGTATCATGGCCAACAAATTTCAAACCTTTCTCTTCAAAGCAGTGAGTCAATTCAGGGTTCACCTGAAACATTGAAAGCAATAATAATTGTAGTTCTGTTTATTTTTGGATTTAACAAACAGTAGCAGTTAATTGTAATGTTTTTTACATGCATACAAGAATGAAAATAATTGGGTAAGGGTTGAGAACTTTTGCTTTCTTGTTTTAACAACTCTGGCATAAATTTGTAAAAGTGAGCATGTTTACTAAATAAAGATATGAATCAGTAAAAGTTACTATGCAACATTCAGAAATTAAAGCCAGGGTCCCTTCTGCTTGCTGCCCTCCCGAACCCCAGCAGCCTGCATTCCCCTTTTTTATAATGGCCCACTAGATGTAGGCGTAGACTGACCTCCCCTTTGAACACTGCATTTCAGTGGTTATGACAAAAGCTGTGATTCAGCTCTTCCTTCAAACGGAGGAGCTCTGCAGTGAGCTGTCTCATTTCCTTGATGATGTTCTAACCACTCACTTAATAGCCAAACTTTGAGCACGTTTACCATCATCACATTCTCCTTCCTTTTAAGGAAAGTTAATATTGTCTGAATCAGTTATAGCATGCACACATCTGATAGTTCAGGCCCCTTTGGAGTCAGACCCCTTCTGAACTACCTCAGAGATAACTCCAGGAGTCCACCTCTTGCCTGTCTCCTTGGATGACAGTGTTTTCAAAGTATTCAGGCACCTTTTCTCAGATGTTTGCACACAGAGAAGTGGACCCATACAAGGGACATAGAGTTGGATAGTAGGGAGCAAGAGATCTGAACCAGCCTCTGAGCTGCAGATGCCTGAAGTCTGCCCACATTTAGACCACAAAAGAATGTGCACTGCCCAAACATAATCTGTGCCTTTAAATATGCCAAACTGGCCAGCGCATTTAAGCATTACAAGCCCTTCCTTTTCAAATATTTCCCAGGAAGCCAAGCCAGGTAATCTCTGACATTGCTTTCCAAGACCATTTTTCTAGATACTGCATCTTCTCTACCACGAAAACGGCACACAACATTATTCCCCTCTACTGAACACTTGCAAAAACACCTCAGCAACAATGTGGGTGATGCCAGGCCTCTCACACAAGAAGGAGTTTGACATTAGTCCATAGGAGGTCCAACCAGAATGGTTACGGGCTGGACCACATACAGCAGAAGAAGAGACTGGATGAGCTGGATTTGTTCAGCCTGGGAAAGGGAAAGCAAAGAGTGGACCTCATGGCTGACTTCAGCTATCTATAGTATAAAGAGACACTCTGCTCAGAAATGCATAGCACATGACTGAGACCAAAAAAGAAACACTCAAGGAAGTCTCCTATTAGACACAAGGGAAATGGTTCACAATGAAATTGGAACAAATTGTCAAAAGATGTTGTGGATTCTCTCTTCAAAGAGATTCAAAATTAGATGGAACAAAATCCTGAGTGATCTAATTTTACAGCTGGCTCAGCTCCAAACAGGGAGTTAGAACAAAAAACTTAGAGAGGTTCCTTTCAATCTAAATTATACTATCTAACCACTACTAAATTTTGGTTTATGTTTATGTAAGAAATCTCCCACTACCTTTTTTTCTGCCTACCGAGGGAATCACAATTTGTCAAGCTTTACTTTTGAGCACAAAGTACATTAGCAATGCTTACCTCATATCGATGCCTGTGTCGCTCCTCTACAAACATTTCATCACCATAAAGTTTCTCTGAATACACAACAAAAGAGAAATTAATGCCAATGTGTTGCTTTAATAGTTGCTACAATTATTTCTCGTAATTTAAACCTCAAAAATGTCACATTTAACACACATTAAACATAACAAGACATTATCCATCTCACTGCATTTTTCAGTTTTTCCTGAGTGATGACTAGTTTCTTTTAATTTACTGTTACCTGAGTTTATTCAGGATTCATATTCAACATTCCTTGACTAGAAATATCTTAGGCAGACTAGAATCTAAACCGGCTTTAACTAATTTAAATTGTAAAGCTCAAATAAATAAAAAAATGTCTAAGCAAACCAGAAATGTAAAATCCCTTCAGGGTTTTACAACAGTTGCACACAAAAGATGCAGGGAAGGAAGCCTTTTAGTAGCATCTGTTCCATTTTAATAGATTATGCGTGGCACCTGGCATAATACCTCCAAAGAACAAGCAGAGAATATTGCTTTTCTCTGTTTTCCTGATCTCATTACCCAAATGACTCTTGCAGTCCTCTGTGCGGAATCTTGAACACTCTACATTTCACAGCAACAAGGAACAAGTTAGAGGTATGCAGCAAACCAGATTTTAATCATATCTCTCATATAATCATGGCTCAAACTTTGCTCTCAATTTACCCTAAGGTCACTAGGATTACTATCTTGCTAGGGAGTTGGTACAAGAACTATACTGCTAAGAACATCTTCAAAAATTGCAGAGTAACAGTACTGCCATTTTTTAAAAAGTGGTATATGTCTTAATTTTAAGGGACCACCCTTTCAAAACTAGTATTTCCATTCAAGTTGTAAAGCATATGAAAAATAAATCAGATTTCCTGATTAAACTACCAGAGCTTTTTATAACTCTTTCTAAAGAAAGATCTAAACAGACCTAAACAACTCATAATATTGGTCAAGATTTACAACAGATGTTAATTTTTATTAACTTTTCCAAGAAGTGTTTAGGCCACAGAACAACTTGTACATTGTGATATGCATATCTATATCACATGTAGGCAAAGTATCACCCAGGTTAGCTAGATCACCAGTATGGCCATCTCTAGAAATGCAGATTTTTCATTAAATGTGCGTATGTATTACACTTTGGTCTCCTGCTGAAGCAGATGTCATTTTTAAACACTCAGAAGGATACATTCCTTAAGTTCAACATAGCTAAACAGAGAATAGCTCAGATCAATATCAGGGGCAGGGCAATAAAAGAAATACGCACATATTTAATCAACAGACAAGAAACTATATTTTACACATTTGCATCATCTGTATTACCACTGTATAATGGGCTGATTAACAGGAGACAAGTATTACTTCAATTTTAAAATACACACAGATCAAATTAAACAATTTATTCTATATTCTAGTTTTTTTTAATTTTGTTATCTGAAGCATCCTGTTACAGCAAATCATATTCCTTTCCTGCAACAGATACTTTGCTTTCCCAAAACAAGACTGCTTCCAGGGCCAGGCTAGAAAACAGGAAGAAAGCACTCTGACCTTCCCAAGAACATAATGAATTAAACTGCCATGAAATGAATTTCAGTTTTCATTTTACTCATTGTTTTTAAAAAAGCATTGGACCCTAACTGACAGTTTCACTGAAGTTATGGATGTCTCTCATTTCTTTTTTACATTCCAATTCTCAGTAAATGTAAATAACAGGATCAGAGTGAATGAGCTCAGGGAAGCTGTCACCCAACTGTTTGCTTTAGGTTATAGCATTTTTGATTTTCCACGTTGCAAAGCTCCTATCCAAAAGGCAAGTCATAAGAGCAGAAAAATAACTTACTTAAAACAGAATTTTCAGTTTTGAAAACCGTCCTCCTCTTCCCCAGTCTCATTGTTCCTCCCATATCTCCAGGATTGTGTTCCGGCATGTCAATAACCTGCAGAGAAAAGTTGTTTAGACACCGTTTCATCCAACAAATAAAAAAATCCCTAAAACAAGAAATTGCCTCGCAAGTTGTAGAGATGTATAAATGGAACTTTATGTATTTTACCTCCAACCATTCCCAATTATTATTTCTCTTTGGTTTTTCTAATGCTTTGTTCTTCAATACTGGCACTGTAATGGACTGACAATGTTAACTAACTGGTGACAAACTTTTTCAATTAATGTTAAGATTAACAAAAGCAACTTACTAATTTCTTATTTTAATTTTTGGGGTGGAAAAAAACCCCCTTCCTTTTAAAAATTATACCCAAATGTTACTAATAGGATAACTCTGCCCAAAGGTATTCTTTGTGCTAAGAGTCCACAGATTTTTAAAAATTCAAATTCATAGGAGAAAAAAATCCAGCAAGTGATAAAGACACCATGTCTGGAAAAACAAAGTCCCTGAACCTCACAGTGTTAGAGGCAGAAAGATTATCCTGAGTAAATATTCCTGTAAATTCAGCCATTTCTTATATTGCTCTTTCCTATGCTAAGAGGCCCAAACAGCTGTGTTATCAAGTGAGAAGACAACGTCCTTCTTGGGAAGTAGGAGGAGGAGAAGGGCATGCAGCAGCAAAATGAAGAGAAAAGAGGACACTTGTAGTGAGACTGTAATGTTGAAAAAGCAGAGTATGAGAAAAAGTGA
The DNA here is from genome assembly GCA_013398115.1 of Falcunculus frontatus. Lineage (NCBI taxonomy): Eukaryota > Metazoa > Chordata > Aves > Passeriformes > Falcunculus > Falcunculus frontatus. Next base: position 308,268 of record VZRV01008049.1, read on the forward strand.
TTCCAGCATGTGTGTGCTATTTCAGATTATAAATGTAACGAATTTATCACAGGAAATGGAAAACCATTCCCCCCATTCACCTCTGCTAAGGGGTTTCTCAGATTGCTGAAGAGTTCACAAAAGGTTGCCTTGTATGAAGAATATGCTATTTAACATAAAATTTAAAGATGAGGATATACAAATACTGGGTTTGAGGCCTGAAGCAGATGGGTCAAATGGCTGCTACGTGGCTCAAGTGAAACCCAGCATGGTGGGATTCAGGGCACGTGAGAAACCACAGCTTAGTAGAAGGAGTGCGTTTATTTTTGCTCAGTTTGAAAAATCCTGCAGGGTCTCACAATCCAGTTTAGAGGAAATCTGTCCAAGAGAGGTAAAGCAGTTCAAAATTATAGAAAAATTAGCTGAAGCTTTGACCCACGTACTCGTATTCACATATACACGGTCAGTAAGGAATGTAATTGACAAAGAAAAGTTCTAAAAATACAAATATTCACATATATGGGTAATCTAGAATGGATTTTTATTAACCTTAATTTGCTCTCTGGGAGTAATGAAAACAATTTCTGATGATACACTTCATAAAGTGAAGTTATTCAATTTAGAAGGGATGGTGGAAAGTGCTTAACCTTTGGCCTTGTGCCAAAGCATTTCAGCTGTGTAATTATCTCTCTACGACCTTATACCTTCAAAATGTTATTTATAAGCTATATACTCATTATGAAATGTCATGAGCAGGAGCTGTGATCAAACCAATGGGATATTACAAATCCCTCAATTACCGCTCAAATCACAAAAGTGAGGACTGTGCAAGACATTGAGCTAACCCCACCTCCACAAACTCAAAAAACAAAAGAAAACCCATTAATTGAATCCTTATCATTTTAAAAGTATGAAATTTACTGCATTTATTTTATTTCCTTTCATTTAATTTCACTTTTTTCCTGAAGCAATGGCCACAAAAAAAAGAGGGTATTAGAAGTAGAGCATCTGTTCTACTGAAGGCTTCTGTCATCCTCTGGGTCAGACCCCAACATGGGGCTGCAAGCCCTACAAAAGTTTAGCTGGAAAAATGGTCTCACAGGGAAGATCCAGGTGAGTTTCAACACTGTGTCTGTGTGTGTGTTTTCAGCTCTCCATCTTTCCCAATACTTTTATATTTATAGTAAGAAATAGACAAGGTTTGATGAAGTGATACCTTGGAACTACTTTGGCTGTGTGGCTCAGACAAACTCCAGCAACTACAACAGCACAGCCCTCAATGTTTATACAGTACTTGAGTTTCTCTGCAACAAAGTTTGTGCAAGAAGCTTTTGAAACCAAAGTGGCACTGCTGCCCTGAAGCCCAAAGAAAGTAACAAGAATCAGAAAAGCAACTCATATTAACGAAATATTTTGCCATATTATACAGAATTTATTTGATCAGAAAAAGATGAGCTTTTAAACAGTGGCCAATTTTAACAACTGTGCAACTGAATAGATTCTTCGAAGAGCTTATGCTTCCTGGCACAGAATAAATCAGCTCTTCCTACGCATTAGTTCTTTGAAAGGCAGAGAACAGCACAGAACAGGCACCACAAGCAACAAAAAATATCAGGAGGGAGGATGCAAGAATAGACAAGGCATCAGTTAGGTCTTTCTTACCCAAATCTCTGAAAATTGCCAACACTACAGGGATTTTATAGAGAACACATATTATACCAGACAGCCAACATGAAATTAAGAATGAATCACTGTAACACAACACAAAGTACATTCTAGATATAAAGCAGTCTGATCAGTATTAAATCATGTTACTAATGAATAGTGACTTTAACTACTCATGAGCGGAAATCTTCTTTCAGATATCTACTACTTGGATTGTTTCATTGCTGTTAGAAAACATATAAAAGCTAATGAGAAAACCTTTCAAGCCCTGACACTCAACATAGAGCAGCCAAGGCCCTGAAAGCCCCACATCTATCATTTTAGTAATCACCCCAGGACCATTACACGTTATCTTTGTTTTGCCTCATGTCCTGCAATGCCATTTTGAGAAATACATTTACTCTGGTTACCTTGGCAGGGGAAGAGGGGGTGTGGGAGGTGTCTGGTTGGGTTTTGATTGCAGGCTTGGCTTCTGAGGAGTTGGGGAGGGAGATGGGCATTACTTGATTTGAACAACTCATTGCCAAACAGCTTTGGAAGCATGTTTTTACAAGTTTGGGGTCTGGGTTTTTTTGTCTTTTTACTCTGCCCTTGACTGGTGAGCAAAAGATTTATCAATGCTGAAATAAATTACTACACATGTAAGTGCTGATCAAAGCATCAGGAGATGCCACGACCCTGGAGATTAACTGTACACTGAAAAGAGGCTCTAAACACTCAGCACACGAGATATGTAGAGGGAAAGTGGACAGAAGCAGGGAATACAGTGACAGGTACTGATGAATACTAATGTCTGCTGAACATAGCTGAGAAAAAAAATACAGCAGCACAAACTGACAAGGACTCAACCCTAACTTAAAGAACTCATCCTTTTATTGACTCTTCCATCATTTCTCTGCAGGATTAGTCAGTACTTGCTAGATTTGATCTGACCAATCAATCACAAGTTCATCAGTAAACAAACCCAGACACCTACAAATGGGATGTTTATACTAACATCTATTCTGTTTTAGAAACAAATTTAGTACAAACATTTTAAAGAAAAAGTTGACAACTGCAACACTACCAGTGGCACTGAGAGCTTCCAACTTGGCAAGAAAACCAAAACAACAGACTTTCCCTGTTCACTAAAAAAGAGGGTTACATTTTCAGTTACTGAAAGAATGCGCAAATATTACATCTGCCTTTTCCCCCAGAGATATCCTAGTTCCTAGCAACCCCATCACTGCCCACCTATCTAAAGCACTCAGCCCCCTAGGACTGAATTAGCTGCCAACAAAGCCACTTGTAGATTTCAGACTACTCAGTGCTCCATTACTCTGACTGACATAACGTTGTTTTTAAAAGGATGACCACCATCATGTGTAAGATCAAAGCAGAAATCATCAATAGCTGATTCATGCAGTTACATACTGATAAAAGTAACCAGCTTGAAAAATCCTGTTCTCTACTCTCTTTACTAAACTACAGCACAGTATCCAAACATTCCAACAAATACCAGTTTAAATTTCTTAAAACTCCTAAAATCCCATAGAATACTACTGTCAATTATTTTCCAGTTTGGGTGATCCTCTTCTCCCACAGATTTGTTGTTTCCTATTTCAGAATTAAGTAACTGCCATGGACCATTTATTTATAAAAGTCTAAAAGCTCTCTAAGGATTCTCCCTGAATAAGCAGAAATTCTGCTACAGAATGTTTTGTAACATTTTCTCTAGAAGAATTCATTAAGGGTGTGGCTTCTTTTGAAACAGTGCTTACTCACTCGTAAGCAGAGTGCAGTGAAGTGAGGAAGTTAATGGAGATGTTGATATGCAAAGCCCATACCGCTTAACAGCATTGAGAACTCATTCAAGTTATTCCAAATGCATGTCCCAGAGATGGCTCAAAGACTTAATCAAGCAGAAAGTTTCAGAATGTTAGCATTAGTGAAAGGCACTGGGTTGGATAGGGCTGGCTATAGAAATACACTGGAGTGTCAGTCACGCCATGCCACGAAGGGCAGGATCTGCCACAGACTTGAATAACTAAAAAGAATGTGGAAGAGTGTTCTCAGACTTCAGACTGGCCCATCTCACATTAAAATTAATGACTGAATACTAATTTAATTTCAGAAAGAGCAGCAAATCTGTAGCTAGGAGAAATCCTTCATCCTATCATACACATCTTTAAAAAATGAGAACTCTGTCACTGCCTTTGAAGAGGACTTCTCCAGCTGCAATTCCAAGTAGGTGAAATTTTGCCCTTACCAAATGCCCTTAAATCTACATCAGGTATATCAGAAAGAGGAAGACATGAAGCAAGTCTGTGCCTCTGAGCATCTTAAAGCAGAGGGAAGAACCCAGAGAGTGAGATAGAGCCTGGTGCTCCTGTCGTCAAACATCCCAGCCACAGTCGTGAGACAGGAACAATCAAACACATCCTGAGACTGTTTGAACAGCAGTGTGCTTGGATGGTCTCTGACTCAAGAGAATTATTACATCCTGCAGGCAACTGCCATGGAAGACTGGGCCACAGACAAGCCCCATTACCTAAACTACACAAAGTAGCCACAGAAGCATGAGATTATCCCTGGTAGAGACAAAGAACAGCACGTGTTTTACCCTCAAAACTGTCCAGTGTTCTATACTTGCTCTTCCCTGAGTTATCATGCCTGAGCAAGCATCCATTCCACTTGCTTCTCATTAATTAACAGAGCTGTGCTAGTTAGAACCACTTCATTATCAGTTATCTCTGCCTTCTGCAAGCAAGACAGAAGGAAAATTGTTTACTTGAAGGAAAGTAAGCAGGAAAACTGATTATTTCAAGTGGTCACTACTCCAGATCTTCACTGAGGAGAATTACTGGTATCAACTTTCAGGCAATGCTCAGTGCCACAACCTATACCATCCTAGTCCTTCTTGAAGAAATTCTGTTCATCTGCCATAAAAACCAGTGTCCTCGCAGGGAAGATGAGGAGAACTAGCAACTGTTTTTCATCCCATTTCCCTAATCAGACCACCATCAGACTTTTAAGAAAGACTGCCTGGATTCCAACCACTGATCCTTCTCACAGAATGGTGTCACCAATCATTCTGATATTCTGTCCACCTTCCAAATCTGCTCAGTGAAGATTTTGTACTTGATAACCAGGGACACAGAAACTGAGGCACTTCTTTTAGAAAGCAAGTGAATGGGCAGTAAGTAGAAAATTACAGACTGACCCATTTTAATTCTTATTCTAGTTGGAAAGTATTTTTGTTGTAGCGTTAAACTTCCCAGCTAAATGTAGAGCTAAGAAGAAATCCCTGGAAGAAGTCCTGGATCAGCTGAAAGACACCTGTGGACTATTTATTTTATTTGCTGGATATGGAAAAACATCCTATCAAAAGCATAGCTATTTGAATAGGAAAAAAAAAAAAGATAAGTTACCTTAGTTGAAAAGTTGAAAAAGAGACCAAAAGTTTTCAAGTAAGAGCTCTACTCACAGAAGAAAAAAGTGCAAATGCTATCTAGAGTGTGAAATCCATCTCAGTTTTATGAATACAAACCTGAACATCTGTATTTTTTGTGGTTTTGCTTTTGTTTTAAGAGAAATTACTTTATTCTTCTTTTGTTTCAGCCTGATAAATTATTTTTATGTTACCTGACAACACATGCTTGATTAAGATTAAACAACTTCTAGCAGCTAAGATGATTTCACCAACTAGGTTTAGTTGCATCTGATTAATATATCATTAAATTGAGGTTTTAAACTGAAAGAAAAAAAATATACAATCACACTGGTTGATACTGACACAAGAAAATGCCCTACATAAAATTTGGAGTAAATTAATGAAACAGAAAGAAAGGATTCTAGCTCCATAAGGATTTCTCTGCTACAGATATGTTGGAAGCAGCCCAGTACCACTCCTTCTAATTAGGATATCTTGCTTCATATTATGCCCAGAGATCAGTGGCTGACTGTCACTTTAATGGCTGATTGATCACCTTTTGAAACAGACACCAGAATTTAAAATCTGACATTTCTACATTAAAAAGAATTTTCTACTAGTTGGGTTAAATTGGTATCCTGATAGATGAACATTCTATGAAAATCAGCTGAATAGAAGGATAAACAATACACTTACGTTAAAAAAAAAAGCTATGTTTAACTCTTTCAAGAACAAAATACCCATAATACAATTCAAGATCCCAGAGAAAAGCAAAGTAGTGAGAAAATATCTTGAAATGTGTTAAAGACACTGCTGAGCAAGCATGTTAAACTGCTATAAGGTATTTGGTAGGCTCTATGTCTTCGGAAAAAAAATCCCACTAAAGACAACTGCAGATAGTTGTGAAAGTAAATCTTGATCTACACCCAGTGCCAAAATCTTGTGCCAATCTGATTCCTTTAACAAGCAGCTCAGCTGAGTCCACTCTGGAAAACCACACAAAGCAGGCAGCTCATGCCAACCGCTGTAACCTTTAATTGAAGCAATTTGTTCTCATATACACATCTACTTTCTTTTCAATTGTTCTTTTACATTTAAGATGTAACTTTGTAGAAATGAAAATAGATGTAGAAAATGAAGCAATGTAGATAATGAAAGCTGGAGTAGTTCTCATACTAATTTACAGTACAGTCATGCTTCTTCCTACCTTCCACCCCATTCTTTTCTTTGTTTACATTTTTGCATTTTGAACCAGCATCTCAAAAAGGATCACAACCAGGAACAACACTGTGTAAGCTAAAGTAACCGGTGTTGGAAGGCAGGCAGGATCACTTCTACTGTTTAAACTGATTCGTATCTTCCATGTAGATATCTTGAAATATTTTACATGCATTTTCGTATTGTCCTCCTCCTCTCTTCCTCTTTGAAACCTTCTGGTTTGGCTGAAATCCTGTTTAAATGTCATGCCAGTTCCCTCTGCTACCTACTCCCCATAACAAAGCATACAAAATGAAAGGCCCTCTAAAACTGAAGCTGACCACTCTATTACTTGGGTCCTCCCACTCAATTTACTAATTTGAGAAATTCTATTAATGTTAATCTTATGGATTAAGACATCAACAGACATATTCTAACAGGGAATTTCTAGGCAGACATCACTCTGGCACAATCACTCTAATTTTAATAACTATTCTTGTCTTTCACTGCATTCCCAGAACAATAAATGTACTTTGATGTACTGGCTCTTTCATGTCTGTAACTTTTCCTAAATTACAGAGAACATGAATGCTGGGTGTCTTGTTAGGCAGACAGTATTGACATTTATTCTTCTGGAAAGCTCCCCAGCAACAATCAGTGGGATTTTCTTTCCCCTATGAATTCAGTAGCAGATTACTTCCACGGGTCCTTACCCTCCCTCCCACATATACATCATAATGCTTCTCATTCCAGCTGAAGAACTAGAAGAACTAAAGAGCTGGATATCATATAACGGTAATCAAGGTGCTGACCTGTAATTCCAGAATTTTCTAAATCCTATCGTTTCCTGCTGTAAACTATATTAGAAAAAAAAGATAGCATAAAGGGATAATTACACTGACACAACTTTAAACAGATTATCTTGCAAGTCAGTACTTCGGCATTTTCATTACTGTCTATGCAGCAAAAGTAAACATCTTATCAGCTTCAGAAAACCAAAAGGAATGATATATATTAATATCATAGCAGAGATTAATTACTTTGATTACCTCTGCCAGGCATTTCAGGGATGCTTTGAGACACATGCTCTACATTACATTTAATAGCTTCCTGCTTCCACTTCAGAAAAGCTTCAGTTGGCCAAAGACCATTGTGTCTGAAAGAATCTTAATTCTGATAAAATACATTAATTCTTATAAAATTCTGAAAAAACCCACTTATGACCTACAATCAAAATTCTTTGTTATTTCAAGTAGAAACCATGATGTTTTCCTTCTGAGCAGGATCCTTCCTGTCTCACTTCATCTGTCCTACTTCCTCCAAAAACCTGATAAACATCACTGTTCAGATCACAATTTAATTCTGCACTTCTAGTGATCATTTCCCCCAGCACATTAACTCTATTTCCTTCAACATGAAATGACAAGAATTCTTTGGAATTTGCTTTCCTTAACTGTGTTTATAAGGTATAATCAGGGGTCAAGTTCAGACAGAATTTAAAAGGACAAGCGGCTTGACCAGTTGCACCCATGCCACCTACATCAAACGCTAATTGCTTCCTCCCCCAAAGGGCACCAGTGAGCACCACTGGGATGCCTGGATTCACGTAACGAGGTCCAGAGTTAACATATGACAGTACAGACATGCCTGTGCAGTTCTTGTTTGCTAACAGACCCTAAAACCAGAATTGCAAATCTTCATATTCAGTTTTAGGGATGAACATGGTAAACACTTTTAAAATATAAACCAATAGGAAGAGCTACATGTGAGGAAGTAAGAAGAGAGAAGCAGAGAGGATATGTGCATGCATACGGCAAAAAGGTCAGAGTGGAGGAGAAATGGATCTTCAGATCACTTCTTATTTAGCGACAAGATGGTGAAAGCCTATAGGAAAAATTTTACCAATATTGTTTCTAAGAAAGTAACAACTATAGAATCAACTTTATACTAATGCAGATCAAACAGGCATTTAATTGGCATGACATCAGCTGAACACACCCAGCAGAATTCCAGACACCCTCTGTGAAAAGTGTGGGTGGCCGGGTACAGATTAATTCAACAGATAATGCAGTGATCTACTCAAATGCTACAAATGTTTACTAAGCAACCGAAAGACATTGCCACACAGCCAAAGTTCCAGGCTGTGTCACCACAGTGGCACACAACAGGCACCTAGCACAGCCAACCTCACAACAAAGGCAAAGTTTTTCAATGGTGCCCATACAAAAATCATTTTCATCCTTCACCTGCACCTCTGATAGTCACCAACAGCAGAATGAAGAGTCAGAGAGCACGAGAAAAATTTTTTAGTTTAAAATCACAAATCTACAGTGAATCACTATCAGATCCATTGTAAATGGTGTTCCGTTGGCCAGTGCCTAACCCCCCAGTATGGAACATCGTATTATCACATACAATGAAGGATGGGTGGCAAACAAATACAGAATTAAGAGAACAGAAAACCTCATTAATAAAAAGGTCTTCCTTTTGGGGAGCTTTCATACTTTTCTTATACTTCACATTATTTTTCTTCCATCACATTAATTTCATTGGGGGCAGGGGGGAGATGACAGAGCATTTATTAAAATGAAAACTTTATCTAACAGCTTTTAGTTTATTTTTAATAAAAATTAAATACCTCACAACATAATGAACAAACCACTCACATGTAATAAAATACACGCTCCAATACAACCATTCTACTCATGTGAATCCCTTATTTTTTTATTGTCCATGCACTTTCAGGCACATGTTCAATTCCCGTTCTCACTCCCGGGTGTCTACAAGGCTATTAGGAAAAGGGTGGAAGTCCTCAGCTGCTGCACAGACCTTTCAACGCAGCCAGCAAGCTACTTTACAAAAGCAAGTGTGTTTCATTACCTCCATCTGGTATGGGAAAAATAAGGTAGATTAAACAACTTTTTAAACCTAGCAGAACCAGGACTTCTGTGATAGCTAATCTTGTTCTTACATTTTAGAAACAGGGCAGCTAAGGACAGAAACCACACATTCCCAGTGAGCTTCTAACAAGGCCAGTGCCCTAATGTAACTTGGTCCCTCATCCAGGTAGGAGAAACTTCTACAGAAATGGCATTGATAAAATAGGAGAAGATTTCATGTAGTTTTCAACATATGAACTCCAGTCATCTATTGATTTATGCAGAAATCTGTGAACAAGTAGTCCATGTTCCCTAATTTTTATATTTTTTGGTAATACACAGTTTCTGCAAGGTTGTTTTAAGGCTGGTAGGTGAAGGAGATGTTTTGGAGGTGTTATATTCAGCGATATAATCACAGCATTAAGGGATCTGGACAATCCCTTTCCAAATTTCTTTTCTTTACATTATTAACTTGCCAAACAGGACAATGGTGAGGAACTAGTTCACGAGTTACAGTGCTTCCCCTGTGTGTGGGAATCATCTCACGTAACTTCAGCTGCATAACTTTTAGATAAATAATTTAAGGGAACCACCTGACTGCTTCTCTCTGTAGGGACCAGAACACAGACAGGGGCCAATACATTCCAGCTGGAAAATCACTCCGAAACATGCGGCAGCTTGAAATGCTCATCTAAGCCATGAGGTAAGCAGTGCTGTTCTGCCCTAACATGAACAACACACTTGCACAAAAACAGATTTGTGAATGTCCCTTCAACATCCATTCTTTGTCAACACCATATATTCCACCCCAGAGCATCCTTAGTTCATTCTGAAGTGACACACAATATATTGCAGCATTGCCAATGAAGACTCGGGCACACAGTTCTCCACTAAATAAAATGTTCTCTGCTTGTTAAATCAAACACTGACAGACACTCACCTACATCCACTTCATCCAGAAAAACGTTCTGTACATAGCATAAATTTCCCTGTTTGATTTACAATTAGTTAGACATAATTCCTTCTGTAAGTACTGGAAAGGGCAAAGCTTTTTTGAAAATTCAACATGCAATTCTATTTAGAAAAATTCTTTTTTATTAAGAAAATCTTAAGAAAGGAAAAAGGTGGGAGGTTATTAACAGTAAGAAGACATTCTTCACAGAAACTAAATGTCCAAATAAAGAAACACAAATGCTTTTAATTTAAATATGCAAATACCAAATCATTAATCCCATCCCCTAAATACTTAAGAAGAAACTTGTAAAAGGCATCAATAATTGAGAGTCAGTTATTTTCATTCATTTTCATTTAAGGAGAAAAATGGCATTGTGAAGTTAATCAATTATCAGGACTGAAAGATAAAATAAAACTCATACTCAGAACTATGATCATGGCAGAAAAAACATGCACATTCTGCAGTGTCAAGGAGTTGAAAGACATTCCCAAGCTAAAATCCATCTTCGGGGGAAACTCTGATGTGCCCATCTCAAACTGAAGTGTTAAAAGAAGTGGTTACAAAACAGACAAAAGAGACAGTAAAAAACTGGAAACAGATGGTACCCATTCAATTTTGAAGCAACTGAAGGGCGAAGCAGCTGATCCAGTACGTGTGGGGAATAACTGCCCATCAGCCTTGTCACCCACAACCACCCAAGTGGCAGATGCCTCAGTGGAGATACAGAGACCCATAGTCTGAACCACCTGATGGCCATGCCAGGCAATGTAGCTGATGCTTTAACAAAAATGTAGAAGTAGAGGGCACCTGGGCAGCTGTAACAGGCTGGGACACTGCCAACAAAGATTGTGTAAAGGAAGAGACAGGTCATGGGCCAAGTGGGCCTTTGATCTAGATGGAGCTGTGGTCTGACCCAGTGCGCTCTTCTTAAAGTCAAGACGATACCATAATATACACTGTAGAACACCACACACATTGCCTTCCCATGATATAATCACAGGTGTGCTTAGTGCACAAATGTATTTCATCAGCTCAGTATGGGTTCTAAGAGGAAAGCAAGGTTCTCTCCTTTTAATTCCTTATCTCAAATAAAGGTACTCCCAGTGCTATTTGTCACTGGACCCTCAGGTTTTGCTGAGTTTGCAGGTATGGGGTGGAATGAAGAAAATAAGTTCACTGACAAATGGATATTTAGAAACTTCTTTAGTTGTTTGCTTAAGTACTGGCTCTCTAATTTCTCCAAGAAGACAGATACGATTAAATGTCTCATTACTTAAGTTTCAGCTCAGAAAATGCAGGTAAAAGTGAATTAAGTTGGGTGAGAAGGTAATAACATAAATATATTCACCACATAACGGTGTTAATGATACTAAATCTCAAGAACGGTAATTTACTTTGTATTAGTGAATGCATATTGTTTCTTTACAGTATCACTTACAATTCCACATTCACAGTGAGAAAAACAGGAAGACAACACAAACCTTGCAAGAACTCTAATTATCTCTACTTAAAATGGATTATTCTGAGAAAGATTAGAATATGTTTTTGCCACAAGACAAAAAAGTTGTGCACAAAGTCAAGCTGTGCAAGAAAGCACTGTCGCTGATCTGTGTCAACTGCAGACACAGCATGTCTGCTGTGATTTGTCAAAACTAATTTTTCATTTTACAAATTGAGCAATACTGAAGTTTTGGTATTTTTCCCAGGCTCTTGGGCAACTCTTGGGTTCCTTCTCACCAGTGAAGATCAAAATTAAATGCTTCATGGCAAGTTATGTCTCTGATGTCTACACAGGCTCTCCCGAATTAGCCAGGCCAAATGACAATGCCAATGGAAGCCACAGCTAATAAATCTATATTATCTTTCAGCTGCAATGCAATAATCACCAAGTGGTTCTAGACATATATTTTCATTATTTTCAAATTTATAATTCCAGATTCTTCACAGCTAGATACTACTAGGGCTTTTTAGTACTAGGATCCAATGGGCAATAAAAGGTGACTGTGCAGAGGTGCTGGGAACAACAGACTTTAGTAATGTCTCAGAGAAAAACCAATGTTTCCCCTTTTTTGACATTTTGGCACAGCATGCACAGTTATCTTGGGGTTACACAGGTCTGTTCCAAACTGATGCCAGACTTAAGGCTGAGCTCCACATGGCATCTGGTGCACAGCCTTACAAGCTAAAGACACTTAAAACTTCCTTATAAAATTCTCTCCACTCTTGATTCTGAATCCTAAGTAATTACTTAAGGCTCAAATTTGTTACAGCTCAGCTGTGAACTCCTGTGTATTACAGGAAGAAAAAGACCAAAAAAAGCAAACTCCTTTTGTGTTGAAGGGAAGACTAGTCACTAACCTAAAATAAATGAAACTGGCTTTAAGGTAAATTCAACTTAATTGACAGTTGGTTTCCTCACTAGCACAGCTGAGAAGTGAGTTATGGCTGAGGTGGATAATTTGTTAATTTCAGTTTACAACAAAATGCAAATTTACTTCTTCAAAGTTCTGGTTTACAGGTGTTCACAAATTCCTCACTTGATGCATTTGGGTAAACTGAGAAATTCTAAACTGCTACTGCAGTTACTTATTGAACTTAGTATTTTGGTTTTGGTTTAATAATCAAATTGGGTAATTAGAAAATCTAAAATTAAGCTAGGTATACAAGCACTATCCTTTCTTGACTACAATTTCTGTAAGTAGCAATAGCTTAATTTCTTTCAATAGGCCACAATTACTTACAAAATAGTTAGAAAATTGATTGCTCTATACTGTTAGTTATAACTGCTACTCTTCTCATAAGCCTCATTAGTCCCTCTACTTTCTTTGATTTTCTCTCATATCCCACTCTTACTTGGTCGAAACAGACGATGGGGGGAGAATTTTCTAGCAGCTTCTTGCTTCTATTGTCCTAAATTCCCATATCAGAGAGACCTGAAAGTTACAAACGGTAATTTTGACAATTTTCCTTTGGAAATAATTTAGCAAACATCTATTATATCTAGATACTGGTACATCAAAATGCTAACAGATGAGGGATTGGTATGCCAAAGGTAAAGCCATTACTTTGTAGCATCATTTTTGTCATGTTTCCCATTGGTAATGAAACAATACCCCAGAATACCACTAATAATCTGATTTTACATGGCATGGTTCACTTGCAGACTTCTGAGTTATTCTGAGAATTAGTAACTTCTGGAGCTCCACTGGTGCATACAAGCACCTCTTTCTCTGAATCAAAGAGAGAGCTCCGAAGTTCTTAACACTGTCCTATTTATTCCCCTGCCTCTGCATTTTGTGCTGCTGAGTCCCATCAGGCCAGCAAGGCTGACCATCCAGGCTGACCACACAGTGCTGAAGGTGAAGAAACTGAACAGAGATTCAGATGTTTCTACCAAAAAATGACCTCCATTTCTTTCTCCCTAAGGGCACCTCTCATGGTTGCTGCTGTTTTCCCCAAAACCTTCCTTTTCCTGGAGGAATGTAGGTGGTCATTATCTAGCACAAGCACCTTTACCTCAGTATTATGGCACTATCTCAGTAATTCCCTTCCACTTAAGCAGCAAAGTCAGCACAGCTCCAGCAGGGTCACAGGGACCTAAAGGGTCACTGCAGCACAATTCTGATAGAAGACCTCAACCACTGATTTCTAGGGGCTCGAACACTGTTAGCTGTGCTGAGAGCCCCGTGTCCCTACCCAGGGTACATCCACAGAGGACTGCACACTGGTCCATGGGGTCAAAACACCAGAATACTCATTCTCCCAGCTCCTGCTGTTTAATAGAAAAGCCAAAATTGTTTTAGAGAACCCAGAACCCAGGATTCCCCATCTTTCCCACATGCACGCAAAGCAAATCAAGAGGATCCCATCGTGTCACCATACCATCATCTCAAGCTGTAGGTTTTATACGAAAGCTACACAAACTCATATGGTATCAGACTCCTCTCTGTCAAATCATTTAAAATAAATTCTAAGAATACGAAATGGATTACACCCTTCCAGGATCAAGACAACCAGATACGACATTTCTGACTCACCAGAAGGATTATTACACTGACAGACAGTAGTCCTGGACTTGCATGAAAACAGATTATAATTATTTCTAGCTAAAAAATATGCTGGGCAAGGGAGTTTCTTAGCAGTACATTTCCCCTTTTGAGATTAGGCATCTCAGTGTCACGTAATCCCTGAATTATGTGCCCATGTGCCTTATAAGATGCACTTCTAGATTTCTTTTGAACAGTCCATCAGGTTTGCATTGTTGAGAGCAACAACAACGCTCCGAAAATGAATTACAAACTTGATTCCAACTCTCATTGATTTTTTCTTCAGGACGAAGAAAGGTTTTTCAATAAAGCTGTGACATCTAGAGACGCCAGGCATCTCCAGTGTCAAAAGACAGCTGAGAAAAGACCTAATCTCACCAAAGAAATAACAAACTCACTAGTGCTTCTTGTACAGCATTACCTTGGTTATACTTACTTTGCCCTACCTGAAACTCAACCAAAGTCACTCCTCCATAAATCCATGTATGTTTTGCTGGAATGGAGATCTACACATTTTTGATCACTCTAAAGAATTTCGAAAAACAAATCCGAGCTTAGCATGGAACAAAAAGGTTTAGGGTTTTAGCAACTACATAACTGTAAATTTCAGCTGTGGCAGTAACAACCATATTGCACTGCTGCACGAGTCAAGGTTCACAAAACAGAAGGATAAAACCTCTTATTGAAACATATTCTCCCTCAAAACTATCTTGTGCAATATAGAATATCTACCTCACAGGGAGTTTCAGCAATAAAGTAGTCTGCCAGATGCGTACAAATGGCAGCAACAGCTGACACATACAGCTACAATGAATAACACATCACCAATTTCAAGCTGACAACAAACAATGCATCTTATTAAATCATTCATCCCCTTAGCAGTCACACCCAGTCCTGTTTAGGGAGACACCTTCAACATCTCATTAGGTATATGTCACAAGGGAGGGCCTGCAAGAGACTCTTGTCAGGATAACCCATATAGCTCAAGTTTAATTTGTGAGATGAAACAACCTTTTTACACGTCACCACTACAGGTTTTACAAACAATGACAATTTTAACAGAGGGAATGCATCACCTGTGACACATAAAGGATTTTACAACTCATCCCCAACTTCCATCCAACAGTTCCATCCCTCAAAGCAATGCCATGTTCTCTATAATGGCTGTAGTGCAGTTTGCTGAACTTCTCACCCATAATTATTTGATCTTTTTCAGAAAGTTTGTTCACTGGATGTTCCTTTTCTCTCAGTTAGTCCTTTGTCTCCTCCTAGCCTAACAGTAAGAACCAACTACAACACTGAAAAGTTCTATCGCAACTCCCCTATTTGCACTACAGAGCTAGTTCCCACGTCTGCCAGCCACCAGACATCTTGAAAAAGTTACTCATGTATTAGACTGGCTCTCAGTATCCCAACTTTAAAGCCTTTTCCTTTTTGCAGACAGGTCAAGAAAGTCTGAACATGACTGCCTGCAGTTGTAGGACTGATTCTCTGCAAAACTCACCAAAGCCCTTAGAGCTGAAATGAACACGCACCATGGTAGCAGCAGACATCTGCATCTCCATGGCTTTCATTATTTGCAAATTATCTACAGTACAATGCATCCCATGTTTAACTTCAGACACGGCATGGGGATTGGTAATTTACACAGGCACAGACACATGTACCTTCTTTATACTAGCACTAGTTCTATACAAATTCTGCTCTCCTTTTTTACTCAATAAGAAATCAAACTTATTTGACACCTGTGCAAGATTTCTTTGCAAATCAGATAGGACTCACACGTTCCACAGAGTCCCTAATCCAGCCCAATTTACTTTAATTGTCCCATCATCTTTCTTCCACTACAAAAAATAAGCAAAGTTAAGAAAGCGCTTTGATCTAGGAAAGAATGTCTGTAAGCTTGAGATGATGCACAAGCACTATATAAATAGAACTAAGTGAACACTAAGCACAAAGGCGCTTCCTGCTCTTTCAAGTGCTCAGCATCCACAAAGGTATGTTCTCCATTACAGCAAACTTCACCTTGACAGCAGACACATCAATACTGTGGCCAGGCTGTAATATAAACCTCACAGATTCCTCAACTAGCTTTAAAGTTGCTGGAGCCACATACAAGTAAGCCTGATGCTGCTACAATAAAATGTACCAAAGAAGGTGGAAAAATACTGGAGGGTTAGGGCGTTAACCCATCACCAGGGGATTAAACAGGATGATTTGAGATAGTTGCTGCCCTTAGGTGACAGCCCCACCCCTGCGGAGGGCGCCCTGTCCCTTCCAACAGTGTCAATGAATGGCACAGAAATCCACTTGCAGACCAACCCAATTTATAATCCAGGACGTTAAGGTAAACAATGAGCACAGATCCACAGAACATTCAGCCCTCAATGGTGGCAGGAAAGATGTGACAAGGGCAAAAGAGACAGCACCTGAATTACCATCCCATTTAATCTGTTATTAAATGCACATGACTGTGATGCCATAAACTTCACCCCTCCTACCACTAGTGGTGGTGCCCAAACTTCAGTCATCCCTGGAGCTTGTTCCCTTACTCTCTCCAATGTGACTGGAATTGCTTGCTCCAAATATGCGAACAAACCAGTTTACTAGGGAAATATTCACCAATAGCCAGTTTTGAGTGAATACTGAATCTGCACACACCATCACTGAAAGAAAATGACACACAACCATCACAGGGACATGTAATGTGCATCCCTAAACAAACTTACAAGACATCACCCGCTTAGTCCTCTTTTTGCTAATGGCTTTGTATCCAACCTAAAACAAAAATGTCAGTTCCAAAAGGATACTGTGCTTACTAGTATGACTTCTCCAGACCAGAGCAAACCCAATTGAACTATGTCATGGAATGATATATTCTCATACATGCAGGAATAAGATATATCTTCATACATGCGAGAAAGAGCAGCAAGGCACAGTAACCAAAGCTGGATTGCTGCTCCTACGCTGGAAGCTTCTAAACTTGCACAGACTTCAAAGCTCCAAGTGCTGTTCTTTAGCACAGATAAATGCTGCTGTCTGCTAGTCACACATCATCTAGCAGCGGCAACAGTAATATGCCATCTTCCTCTACTTCTGTTCAAATTCTTAGTGAGCAACCAGAATTCCTTACACCTGGATATCATTCTGCCATTGCTGGGCTGTGCTGCATAAGATGGACATAGTTCAGAACAGCATTTAAGTCCTACAAGGAGGTCTTCTGGAAAAGACAATGTACTGGGTCAAACTGAGTTCCGTGGCTGATTCCAATACAGAGTTCAGAGATGCCACACAAACTATTGGAGGAGGGCACTGCAGGCTAAATGAGAATGAAGAGGACGAAGAGTTGGGAGATCAAATCCCAGTTCCACCAGTCTCTCATTTAAATAGCTTTGCAGATTACAGTGCCTTGTGAATAAAGCTGATTTGAGAACACTGGACTCATCCCCAGATTTGGTACACAACTCTTGAGGAAATCACCCAAATTTCCAGACGTTGGTCTTTCCCTTTCACGGGAAGATGTTTCAGTAAAACTGGTTACACTATTCTGCAATTAGGTGGTGTTCTTTAATGAACCCTTACCAAATTAACAAGGCTAATGTGCTGAATTCCCCGAGTTGTGATCCCTCGAAACACAGCTTTTCCATACCACTAAGCATCTTACTACTACATTTTATACTCAGGGAGGTGCCTTAGGTCCAAAGAGAAGTCATTTGAATACTTAAAACAAATCTTGCACATACTGTAATGTCAACAATACAGATCAGGCACACCAGCTTGCTGGCACTGCTTCCAAAAGGGGTAAAGCAGTAAGGATGGTGAGGCTACTAGACAGAAGTTGCAGGGAGGAATTAGCAGATCACCTGGCCACGCAATACTACTAAAATTTCACCACCTACCAAAGGTGGAAAAGAGCATGAAAGGACAAAGAGACAGACACTGATTTTTCATTTTTTTGGCAGAAAGAAAAAGAAGACAAAAGGACTTGTGATTATTTTATTGTCATGAATGACCACAGAGTTCATGCCCCACTCTGGTGTATGGGACTCACCCTAGCCCATACAATGCATTCCAGGCCATGAGCCCCACATCTGCTTGCACTGCTACTCCTATATCCCATAGCAGCAGGAGAGGTTCTGTTAGTATAGACAGCAGCAGGTCCTGAATTTCTGTAGAGCCAAAAAGCAAACAGGACAAAGTGTATTTCCAGCTTTGTCCCTCAATTGGACTGGACGGATACTGGGGGATGCCTTGCCCCAGTTCTGTGAACCTCAAGCTAATAACAAGCTTTTGAAATGAATATGAAATCAGTGTATTTATCCTCTCCACAATCTTGAAATTAAGTGTCAAGAAACTTGACAAAGTCTTCCACTATTAAAAACTGTAGCTGGACACCTCCCTGTAAAATAACATAGAGACTGTCCTCATCAACCAAATGCCTCTGGAACTATTTAAATCTGCAACACCATGAGCACCCAGAGTGGTGAACAAGTGGTGCAACTTTGGACATGGCATCTCAGGCAGAATGGGAACCAACTGAAGAAAGTCAAGAAGAAATTACTAGATTGAAGTAGCAGGACTCACAAAGGAAGACTAAACTAGCAAGGATTTCTGAATCGAAAAAAAGGAGGACAGCGAATTTCACTGATGTCAAAGGCCATTTTAAGAAGGAGATGATAGGTCTATTCTGCCTGTGTGTGGAGACAGGAGAATCAAAGGGCTTAAGTGCAGCAAGGCTTGTGGACATACAGTAATACAGTCTAACAAAACCCACAAGGAATACACCAGATAAGGAGGTTGTGGATTCCCCATTATTTAAGGCATTTAAGTTCAGGAGACATCCAGCATAAATATTAGTGATCCCACTCCAGGGAAAAGGAAAGAATTAATTATATGATCTCAAGGAACTCTTCTAATACTCTTCCAACACTTGGAAGTGACTACAAGCACATTGAAATGGGCTGCTAATGCAAGGTGTATATCTACATAGTTCATCTACCAAAGTTTGCCTGGTCTTCTCAGGAAACCTCTTATTATTATGGAATCCTACACCCATACACCTGCAGTTCCAAAAACATCCCTTCTGCCCCCATCCATCTCCTACAGATCCACAAAGCTCTTGGTTTAGAGGTGTAAGTGATGCAATGACAACTGATTTTCAAGAAGTGATGGACAGGGTGAAAAACCTAGTCAGTGGGTCTGGAGCCAAGCACAAAAAGAATTACAGCAACAGACAGCAGGCAGATTAGAAACCACAAGTAGAAACCACAGCCAGAGCCAGCAACTCAGCAGCTGCAAAATGAGCAGTGTTGGGTCATGAAGCATCAACCACAGGCTGATTATCAACTCCAGGATGTCCCACAGAGCATCAATGGAACATGATAAAACCATTGGAACATTTGGAATGGAACATTCAGAACCTGCAGAACACAATACTCAGTTATAAAGGTGTTCCTGAGAAGGGACTGTTTTTCAGAATCTTACATTCAACTTTCTCATTTAGAACACTTCAGGTTTTTTCCATTCACATCACGGAATGTTTTGATTCTTAATACTAGCAACCAGAATTTTATTCCAGAGGAAATTCATCTCTTTCCAGTGCTAAGAAATAGCACAAAATTCGGAGAAGTGTGATTATCTACTCACACAAAGAGTGAACTAGCTTCTTAATATTTCATTTACATATCTGGATATTTTTTTAAAAAACCCTTATATTTGCCATTTTCCAAAAGGCCACTATAATAACAAATGCTATATATATATATATCCCCATAGGAGTCTTTTTCACGCTTCTTTGAGTGTAGTTTATCTTGAAGTGAAGAATACACAAATTCAAGCAAGAAATCCTCTCCAGTATCACCTATAAAGACCAAGTAAATACACATCAAGTGCAGTGGAGGATGACGACACATTTCAGAGATAAAAAAAATACTACTCATTTCTACTGCTAAAGTATCCAATTCCTTTGACTACTGAAAAAACAGTAACTAGTGCACTGACTCAATGACACATGCTAGTTTCATAATTAGGGTGGAGCATGCAAGCAACTATAAAGGTTGCCCCAATCTGAGACTCTCACTGCTGGATACATCTGAAAGCTCCAGACTCTGAGTGAGGTAAGCATAACCCAAACATATTGGGTCTTTCAAATCCTTAAACCTAACTTAGATAATTTCCTTTCTTGGGAAAGTTGATCAATTTTACAGGGAAAAAACAAAACAACCAACTCTTTTCATCTAGGTTAAGTATTACTCATTAAATGGTTAATTAAACAATGAAGACAGATCAGATATATTTCAAATTCTGATTGTTACTGTCTGCTTTGTTTGCAGTTATTCTTCAAGACAACATCTGAGAAACATGGAACATTTACTCAACGAAAACCTTCTGAAGTATTTTACCCAGTATGCTTTACAGGAGGGTAGCACCAGTGCACTGTCCATTGGTGGGCTGAAGAATCTTCTTCAGAATCAATTTGCACAGTACCTGAAGGTAAGTTTCGCTCTCATTGTATTCACTGTACTTCCATGAAATGCATAGGAAAAAGGAAATACAGGCAGTGATGTTCAGGGCAGATTACTGTGCTCAAATGGTTTCACTAAATCCATAAATAATTCTTAAATAAGGTTTGGCTTGTAAAACTTCATTTACATTAATGAACAGTAGCTCCAAACAGATTTTTGAGCACAGAGTTTATAGCAAAGTCCTATGAAACAAAGTGCAAAAAATCTCAGAAGCTGTTCTGTTTGGGTTTGGTTTTTTGTTGTTTTTTTTTAATGCAAGACAAATTTCACCTGAAATATTGTACCTGAATCTTGTAAAATATTTTTCATTCCAGTCTAAATAATTAATCTTGAATCAAGAAAATATATAGGAAAAAATCTATAAAGCAAGTAAAACAGTAGAACACAAGAGATCTCAGCCAATTTCTATCTAGGTTAAATTACCACCATCACAAAATAAAAGAAGTTTTGCCATTCCAGAAGGAAATAAAGAAAAGAGATGCCACCAAGCTAGAGAAATACCCATTCCCTGTAGCTAGAAAAAAATCTATGTTCTGATTTTATGCATATCCTCTGCCAAATCTTTCCTGAACTGCATTAGGACTCGATTTAGATTCTTTTGCTAGACAAATCTTTAAATACTGTTTTTTGGATATCTCACAAAAGCAATTTTTGCTGTAGGTCTGAAATAAGTGGCATTCCCATAGAAAAATACAGTATTTTGAGAACTACAGTAAACCAATTTAGTAATTTCAATTAACATGAAATGGCTTATTAACAACAGACCCCCAAAAAACCCTAATAAAACACAAAGGGTTTTTTCTTTCCCTTAAAAGACAGCTTAGAAATTAATTGCCAAAAATTAATAGAAATGTAATGGCAAATTCAGAAATATAATGCTTTTTATATTAGCTGAAGACAATTCAGCATCATACCCATTTTCACAGATATGTGGAAATGGAACTGTTCAGGAAAAGCAAAACTGATGTTTTCTGTCTGGACCTCAGACATTTTCAAGCAATGAGTCTGTTTGCAGACATTTACGGCACCATAATAAATCAATATCAAAACATAACAGGACGTTACAAAACATGCAGAGATACGTGGTATGAAAAAAAGAGAACATTTTAAGAATTTATATTATAACTCCAAATTTGGTTTATATTATTTAATTAGTCTGATCAGGGTTGTTATCAGAATATTCACTGGATTAGGATGCTACATGCACTCTTACCAGACACAACAAATAAAAGAAGCTAATAATCTAAACTAGATTTAATACAGTAGCAAGATGTTTTTCAACAGTGAATACAGTATTCCTAATAAAGAGGGGGAAAAGGGAAGGAAAGAGACCCTCAGATCCTGGCCCAAAGCATAAAGAAAGTAGCAATATGTTTTCAAATAGTGCATGCAGGGCCCAATTTAGTATCTAACACAGGTGTAGTTGGTATGCATATTAATTTTCACTGGTGATTATGTACTGCTGCAGCTAATTCACCTGCCCCATTTCCCATATTCCAAATTTACCTAGAAGACTGAAGTAACCCATCTGAGTAATACTTCATATTTCTCAAATGGTTTTATATCTTTGTTAACATTTTTGGCAGGCAATAGCAGACACTCTCCTACTAGTTTAACCAGTCAAACCAGTAAATACAACACCACCAGTAACACCTTCAAGTAACACTGACTGTTATTGACTGCGTCACTTCTTGGCAACATTCTTCATAGAAAAATGCTCATAGCAATCTAATTATTTCATTCTTTCTTTTTTTTTTTTTTAATTCTTGTCCTATAAAAACAGGATCAATTCTCACTTGATAACATAATTAAATCACTGGACAAAAATAAGGATGGATCTGTCAGCTTTGATGAGTTTATTATGATTGTAAAAAGGATAACTAGTGCAGGACAGTGAGGAATCTGCAAGAACGAGTATCACTGCTTTGAAGAAG
The DNA here is from genome assembly GCA_013398115.1 of Falcunculus frontatus. Classification (NCBI taxonomy): domain Eukaryota; kingdom Metazoa; phylum Chordata; class Aves; order Passeriformes; genus Falcunculus; species Falcunculus frontatus. Next base: position 330,859 of record VZRV01008049.1, read on the forward strand.
AGCCTGGCATTTGTTTACATTATGCGTACATCTAAACCCACAGATTTGTTATTATTTTAGAGCATATGGAATAAAGATTTAACAGATAACAAAGTATGCCTGTATTATGTTTCCTCCACAGTCACCAGCCACACATTCCAGCTAAAATGCCTTTCAACTAGTTCAGAACTACTGTTTCTATTTCATGCTACATTTGAGATGTTACTTAACAAATCCTCCTTTACCTGGGCTATTACTTGGACCTCTAGAGAAATTCAAATCACACAGTTTCTAAAACACACAATAAGAAAGGTGCAGCATTCCATTTCAGGAGTGCTTCCTAGTGTATACTATCCAATTCTCCTCCCAGTTCAGTTTCATCATTCACAAAAGATGACGCTTCATACAACAGGCACTTCAAATTTTTAGAAAATGAAGTACTTATTTTCAATAGCAATGCAACAATGCCAAGTATGATAACTACAACATTAGATGCTCATTTTAAATTATATTTACGTAAGTATGTACATTTTTCGTTATGATTCTGTAAATGGGAACACATAAGTATATCTATAAACTGCTGTTGTAGTTAAAATTCATTAGCGTTATTTGGTGCACTCTTAACCTTTTCATTGCATGATTCCTGTAACAGATGTGTTTACATTCATGTGATTCATGGGCATTATTATTTACTTCAAGAAGAAAGTAGTGAAAGAGAAATATGAAGAATGGACATTTTGAAGACAAGTAATCAGTGGATTAGGCACTAATCCTATGAGAACAAATTTTGGACTGAATTTTAACACCAATATCATCCATTATATTGATAAATCACTTAGATCTCAGAGTTACTTAAGGACTTGAAGACTCAACTTAATTACAAAACCTGTCAAGTGCATTCAAGATCCCATACTACTGTGGTTCCTACCCCTGAATTTCTCCTCCATGAAATGAGAAATAAAGTACTCCACACCAGTGATGCATGAATAGAAGCCTTAAAAAATATGATCTTTAAACATGCTACGAATGTCTTAACATGCTCACAGGCCATTCTTTAACAAAAGCCCTTTAGTTGTTGAAATGCACTATTTCTTGGAGGAAAGAAAATTATATTTATTACTTTTTTTCTGGTTTATGAAAATATTCTAAATTAACAATATGCTATGATTTCAAAAGTAAATACACTACATGCACATTATGCTAACTAAGCTCCACTAGCGACTTTACACACACACCTAAGTACAAGGACAGAATTTTAAGAGGTGCTTTTGCATGTGTGAGACATACATTCCTTTTCATCTCTTAGACAACCTTAGAAATTCTGGAATTCAATCAGGTTACTGACATCCTGAATAGGAAACATGGGCACCAGGAAACTAACATGTTTTAAGAGTGTCACCTACTGTCAAAATATACTTCTGCACAATTTCTTGAATATATAGAAAATGCAGTTATTTTTACCCAGTGCAGTAAGTTCAGGTTCATGATCCTATACAAGGTGTAATTGGTCATGAAGAACAATGGTCACAATTAAAATTAGCTTTTTTAAATCAAAGAAAAAAAAAAGGAAAATTATTTCCAGAAAGAGTCTTTTTTTCTTCCAGAACAGTATTAGATGCAGTTGCAAAAAAATTGACAAAGAACATAATTTAAAGGATCATTAAAAAAAAATCCAAGTTTAATAGTCGAGGAAGATGAGGGAAATGGAACAAAACAAATAACTCTTCATCGATCCAGAGAATCCACTTCACCAGCAGTTCAGACTATACAGTTTTCCTTTTAAAGGAGTTATTTTTGAAATTACCATTTGCACAAGAAAATTCATACCAAACTCTACACTCAAGCAAACACGTTACTTTTCTGAACAGCCATCCTCCTGCAAAGAATACTAAAAATTTCAAAAAGGCTAGAAAGTAAAGCAGAAAGCTTAAAAATACATAATGGGAACATCAGCTGCAAATAATCAACCAAGATGAGAACAAGAATTCAGGCTGTGCTCAGAGCTCATGTACCTCCCTCATCTTCCCTACCGAACCAGGGCAACGCTCCAGTCTTGGAGAAGAGTGACTGGAAAGCTGCCCTGGGGAAAAGGACATTGAGGTGCCGGAGCATGTCCAGAAAAGGGCAACAGAGCTGATGAAGGGTCTGGAGCACAAGTGTGATGTGGAACTGCTGAGGGAGCTGGTGTTTATCCTGGAGAAAAGGAAGCTCAGGGGTGACTTTATCACTCTCTACAACTGCCTGAAGGGATGTTGTAGCCAGATGGGAATCGGGCTCTTCTCTCAGGCAGCCAGCGACAAGATGAGAGGAAATGGCCTCAAGCTGCGCCACAGGAGGTTCAGGTTGGAAACTGGGAATAATTTCTTCACTGAAAGGGTTGTTAAGCGTTGGAATGGGCTGCCCAGGGATGTGGTGGGGTCATCAGCTCTGGAGGCATTCAAAACATGACTGTACGTGGTACTTAGGGCCATGGTCTAGTTGACAAGGTCGTATTTAGTCTAAGGTTGGACTTGATGATCTTGGAGGTCTTTTCCAACCTAAATGATTCTGTGATTCTGTGTAATACTGAGTTACGTGGGTACTTCATCTTTGTAGTTTTTATTTGCAACGAAAAGGTTTGAGTTTCCATAGATGCAGATAACAAAGAGAAACAAAGGAGACCAAAATATTTTCTAAGTACTTTAGATGAAAATACCAACTTCAGTAGTACAGTTCTGAGTACGTGAATGCTTAGCAAATTAAGAAACAATATAAGTAGCTGCATATTTTATGATGCTCCTCAGTTCCCCTGAAAACTACAAACTACATTTCAAGTTCTGTCTCTTCTTAAAAAAATAAAAGGAAATGTAAGTACTGCCTCACCAGTACCTTTCTTCTCCATCTTCAGTTTCCAAAGGAGGGGAAACCAAAAGAAAAGTACACTGCTTCAGTCCTAAGTTAGCACACAGTGGTATCACAACATATTATCAATGCTGATATATTCCAATTAACTTTCTTGGATAATGAAACTTCTGCATCAGTTCAGCAGTTCACAAGCTTCAGTAATCTGCTTCTCTTCCGATTGTTTTTATTGATTATATAGAATATCTAAACAGCTTTCAGCACAAGATGGACTCTGCTAAGGCAGATTATTTAGCAGCTCTAATTACTGGTAGTGCAAATCTCCCACTTGGAATGATTTACATCTGTTTCTTGTCCAGAACTGAGGTGTCAAAGATCAGATTAAGATGCTGAAATATGACTGTCAATAACCAATTTCAGAACCTTAATGTAGCTCAGAAAAACAGAATATCCATTATACATACTGCAATGATAACACTTCCATTGTAAACAATGTATTAATCTTCTATGACACATACATTCATTCCATTATTTTCTTAACTTTATGTCCACATAATTTTCTCTTTAACATATCTACCTTACATGCCCTTGAATGCAAACTGCACATCACCCAGTTAAATATAATTAAATAAAACTCCCTTTTTACAACCTAAAATCTTACAGGAAGCTTTCAACATCTTCCACATTTTACAACATATTGCTATTATGAAATTGACCCCTGCACCAAAAGAGTACATCTTTGCACACATTCAAGGAGGAAGGAAGAGACCGCTAACTATGGCAAGGCCCCAAATTTGATGCCAAAAGCCAAGTTTACCTTCACTCACCTGAGGACTTCTCCAAACACCATCAAGTTTTAGCAGCAAGTCTCACACTGAAACTCTGAAGGTCTTTAACTTACCGTCAAAAGCTCAGACTAGATTATCTTTCCTATGCAAACAAGCAACTTTGACAAACAGGGCAAATGCTCTGAAAACTCTCCTATTTTCACATTTCAGACTAAGCAGACATGAAAAAAGTATGTTTTACTTGCAAATCCCAACAAAATTATTTTGAAGGAAATTCATGCAGAACCAGTAGGTGACCATGAGCAACCCACCTAATTTCACTAGAGCAGATGTTTACATCTCACACCAAGATAATTGCTTTATTTCTCATATTTATTTCTGTTATTTTTCATTTTTTAAAAAACCCTCTTTCACTGATCACTTTTAAGTTTTACTACATTAATAATGTGATGAAATCCACTCTAAAATCCTACCATCAGCCTATGATGCAGAGAGCCCTGCCGTATCTAGGGTATTGAAATTTTTGTCAAAAGGAGGACCATAACATGCATGGGGAGGAGGGGTGTAGTGGTTATTTATACTATATATATAAAGGAAATACAAGAATTTTTTAACCCCTTTCCATTTAATCCTTATCTTGACATAAAAATTTTTATTTTGGTAATAGCTTTGTGCTACACTTTTCAGCTCCCTTTTGTATTTTATTCCCTAGTAAAGCCTACCTAATCATTATTGTCTACTCCCAGCATGAGTTTACAGACAAGGAAATTATTAGAAAAATTACAAAAATAAAGCTAAGGCAATTCACAGAAGCAAATAGGCAATGGCAAGAGACTATCAAAAGAAAATACCTTTTTAAACAATATTGAGTAAGGACAGCAGATACCACCTCATGTCCTACCACAGAAAAATATAGATAGATTTTAACTAATACAGAGGTGACTCCCTTTTTAACAAATATGTATGTTCACAAAACACATGTAGGAAAAAACCAGTACTTACAACAGGGTTTTTTGTGTCTGGGTCAAATTCTGTAGAATTTGCATCTGGAATAGAAGTTCAAAGTAAACACAATACATTTGCTCTACATGCACAACAAATGCACAACAGCTCTGTGGCATTTCAGGGCTTGTCCACATTTATGTTACAATCTCATGTGTTGAAACGCATCCTGCACCACTTTTGAAGTAACCACAGGAAGCATATGACCTCATACACGTACGTTCCCTTTCCTGCTTTCCAAAACACTTTCCTCTCAGCTCTTAGTACTAGAAATTCATTGATAATTTAAATCTCTTCATACTGCTACTGCAACGGCTCTTGTTCAGCTACACTGTGAAATTAAGGCAAGTGAGAAAACTACTTCTCATATTTTACTCTTCACCACCTGCTCACTTCAGAAAGAGACTACAGAGGTGAACTCTAAGCACACTTTCTTCTACACTCTTTAGATCAAGAAGCAGGTTTCAAGCAATCTGCATAACAAAGAGTTCTAACTCCCTTGCACAGAGAGGTAGCACAGGGTACTTAGCTGAAAATTATATTGCTGCAAGAGCTAAGTATCTAACAATCACAGGATCTGCAAACAGTTCTAATAAAATACATACATTTCACATAGAGAATAAAAATTCTTGTAAACAAATCATATTCACACTAGCATACTGAGCTCACCTTCCCAATTCAAACAGTTTCTTGCAAATTCCACAACTGCTAACTGCATTCCCAGGCAAACTCCTAGAAGGGAAAACAAAACTCCAGAATTTACCAGGACGAAGAGTAGGACTCACTAAGTACTTGCTGTTCTGTCTTAAACTTGACTGCTTTGAGATCTTGGTATTCATTGCGTATACACAGACACACAAAAAGTTAAACCAAAAGTGGCTGCCCTATGTAAAACTCACACTTTAAACTTGGCACACTATAAATACATGTGACACCAATTACGTGCTTTAAGCCCTTTCAAAGATATTTTTTTCCTCTCATCTATTTTACCAATAATTACTGCAAAGACAAACAGAAGCTGAATGTCCAGATTCAAACTTTGCTTTGGCAGCTACTCAGGCACTTAAAAAAAAGTAAGAAATGTGGAGTAGGAAGCAAAGCCTCAGAGGAACTTACACAAACAGCACTTAGCTTATAGGCCAGATGACATTTTTAGACTTTCCCATAACATAAACCAGCAAATCAAAAAAAAACCACCTAATATAGCAAAAGTGGTCCAAGGATACCTGTGTTTTCTGCACACTGTTTAATAAACAGAATTATACAGATTTAATTACAATGAGAAACAAAGACTCCATTTTTGTACATAGCAAATTAAACCTTTGCAGCAGGGATTGCCTTTTTTCCTTCCTTAAACAGCAGATACAGTACATAACTATGATCCTGGGGATTCTTTACATGGCAGATAATCACAACATCACATATACTTCCCTAAGACAGGATCCTTCCCTAATGTGGGAGTTTGGGGGTTTTTTTTAACCAAATCAATTAGTTTGCTATACACCTCCTAAACAGAGTAATTTCTCACTCTAATGATCTTACCAAGGAAAGGTTTTTTCTTTGCTCTTGCCCAGGAGATAGCTTGGAGTTTGCCTTCTGTTCCCCTAATTCCAAAACCTCCTGGGACCAGAATGCCACTGTAATGACAGCCATGTATAAAAGAACAAACATGTAGAATCAATGTAGAGGAATCCATACAACTTTAAGATTTTTGAGATCATAACTAAGCAAGCACAATGTATGAAAGGCATGTTTTATATGACCACTCAGAATACAAACAAATTAACTCTAAGTTTGGAGATTTGTTTCATCTACCCACCCCAATTCTCATCTGACCGGTATCAGGCTTCACAGTGAAATTCCCACTGCTTAAATAAATATTGCTCAAATAAACTAGCTACATATTCACTACTTAGAATCTTAACACCCAAAGTTCAGATCTTCTAATACCAAAAAAATTAAATGCATCTAGACAAGAAACATCTCTTTAAAAATACAAATTGAAATCATGGCAATGACCCTTAACAGAGACATTTGCAGAGTGTCACTAGCATTTACAAGCACTTCTCACTATGCTGCACATCGACAACAAAAAACCTTTGTCAATTGACCTGCACTGTAAAGAAAGTCCAGATATCTCAAAAAGCCAAACAACAAAAAACCATAAAATCCTAAACCAACAGCCTAAAAACTACAACTTGTCCAAAGATATTAGGCAGGGTTTGAGGATATGAGTTGATACCTTAATTTGCTGAAGCTTGTCACCAACCATGCAATCTATCCTTTCATGTAAGTAACAAGAGTTTGGATGCATTGAGAAATTATTTGATTTACTGAAGCATTTTTCATCACATGAAATAAATATCATGGTCTGCATTTGGAATACAGAATGCCCAATGTCACTTACTCTGCTTTGCATAGTTTGTGCCATGCCTGGTGATATTTCACTGAGTTCTCTGCTTCTGTAGAACGTTCAAGTTCTGTTGAATCTATGTACTAATAAAGAAAAATACGTAATGAAATGGTCTCTTATTCCACAGAAAGAGCAGCAGATAGTATATAATCAAGCATTAAGAGAAAGTAGTAAGAGTTTCAAGTGAATTTGCCAATAAACCTGTAACAACTTCATTGAAGACCCACTATTTGCTTTTAAGACTGAGTGTTTGCCCTAATTGCGGCAATCTTTGCCCCTTTTTTTGCACATAGCTCAGGAGTTCTGCCTGCCTACAGCCCGGTTTGGCACCCTCCAGGCAGGCAGACTTACTAGAAAGCTTTGTAACTGTGAACTCAGGTTATCTTCCTATGGCAACAAGGGCCAAACAAGGAGTGGCGCTGACTTTATCCTGTTATCCCACTGGGGTAATAATGGGATGTGGCCAGGATGTTTGCTTTCTTGGCTTTTGGGTGCCACAGCTTATCCAATCTTATTATGAGACTGGAAAAATCTGCATTGTCTGTGAGAAAGGGGTTCCTGGGGACTCTTGGGTAGAAAGGGAGACAAACTCATTGCCAATGCCCTACCAGAAATACTGCATTAGAATCTCTAGTGCCATTAAAAAGCACAGCTCCTGAGGCACCACTAGAGTGAAGAGAGGGGATGATGTACTGCACTGGGGACACAAGAGATCAGAGTCTGATTCTGGGTTTTACCAGTTTCTTTCTCAGATTAACATAATTAACCACATCCTGATGTAGAATCCCTCCTGCATAAAAAAGAGATCACCTGAAGTGGCAGAACTCATCTGTATGCAGAGAAATGCAACTAACAAGGAGATTGCTGAAAGTTTCCCAGACAGGACTACTTTCCAGCAAATATTTTCTACTTTTTCCACATTCCAGAAGGCATCAAAAATACAACAGAAAAATAACTACTTTTGAATGTTGCTATTCTATAGAAGAATATTACAGGATCAACTAAAAGGACACTTGAATATTGCAAGGTTGGAAAGAGAAACTAATGATGGAGTTAATTGTATTTTCCTTGCCAAACATATTGAGAAGACATATTTATCAGTTCAAGAAGTATCAACATTTCATCATTCAGATTAAGCAGTTCCTTCAGACCATGGCATTATACTGAGAGCCTTTGGGCATAGACACTAAAAGGAGGTTTGGACACGCAGGTAAGTACACTGGGAGCCGCGCCTGTTAACATTTCAGCACTGCACTGGACCTCAGCAACCATCAGTTCTCATGCTTGTTAATGCAGAAGCCCCACCAAACTTAAGACCAGCTGCACACAAAGCTTGCTGTGCATTTGCAGACAGGGCACCTTTCACCTTTTTTGCTAAAAGCGAAGCTATTTTTCATTTCATAAAAATTTCCCTCTCTGCAGCTGTCAGTACAACACACTACAGTGACACAATCACGTAGGTCAGAAAGGACCTGGGGAAGTCTCGAGCCCCACCCCCTACCCAAATCAAGTCAAATTAGAGCAGGTTGCTTAGGGTCATTTCCAGTCAGGATCTAAAAATCTCCATGGATCAATTCCAGCTGTTCCCACTTTCTTGTTTTTTCATGCACACAGAAACAAATTTTTGGAGTATTTGGTAATAATCTTTTAGGGAACAAGGAAAGGCTGACCATCTGCCATTTCCCCAAATGCTAATTTTTCCTTTTTTTTAAGATCAGTACATTTCCCCTTTTCTAGTCATAGAATAATTAGACTGGAAAGGATCTCTAAGATCATTGAATCCAACTGTTAACCCAGGATTGACAAGTTTACCATAAAACCACGTGTCATGAAACCAAGTGAAATCCAACTTTGATAGTAAATACAAATTCGCAGACAAAGTCTGCTTTTTCATCAGATCCAGTTTTGGGTAACTTCAGTATTCCTTTCAGATAAGTTTAGTTACAAATAAAATAATTAAATCTGTAAACATTTCTTTTAAAAAACGAGATGCTTGGCCAGCCTGTATTTATCTGCATGATTCATTTTCTAATTTTCATATGAATTAAAACTGTCTCACATGATGGGAACTAGTAGGTTACCACAGAGTGATACAATAGTAGATTTAAAGTATCCTTGAAAGCAAAAATCAGAAATATCCTCACCATTAAATCCAGTTTGTAATTAATTGCCAGCGCAGAGTGTTCCAGAGCTTTGAAAACAGATGCATAGCAGTCACTCAGTTTTGTGTACTTGCCAACGAGAGCTATGGAACACACCTTCAGCAACCTTTCGTATCTGACAAAAACAAGTTCTTCAGTTACTACACCAAATTTCACAAAAGAAACCCATTTTAACAGTGTTTGCTTTTTCTTTAACTCCACAAAATATCTCCTAAAATTTCCGAACTGCTGATGGTTTTAAACCCAGACCATTCACAGGTGTTGATCAGTACTATCCCCTGTCCAGTTTGGTGACTTCATAGCAGCTAATAACCTAACTTGAATTAAAGCACTTCTAGAGAAAGCAGCAGGATGTAGAATACCTGCAAGCCATTTTCTTCCACTTCATTAGAAGATCACTTGGCTGATCATCAATAGGTAAATTTAGCCTCTGTTTAAAATACTTAATGATGCCTTGCTCCTCCAATAGGATTGGTACTCGGTAAGTAGAAGAAACATCATGAATAAATATCACCTAACAAAAAAAAGCAGAACATTAAAAAGCTATGTAAATTTTTCATAGGAAACATTCATTCTATTTTTGGATATTACATGCACTTTTTGATTCTACACATTTTCTGATTTTTAAATACTTTCCTTCTGAATGAGCAGGACATCACAGCAAATATTTAAGTTCCCACTAAATCTACAAGAAAAAAGTTACTCAAAAAGCAAAAATGTGTTTTACTTCTCCTTCATAATATCATAGAGGCTTGTCAAGCCTATCAGTGCATCAGTTTTAATGCAAACATCTGGCCCCATAAGCACTCATGCTTGCTAGCATTTCCTCCCCTCTCACAAACTTGAAGAGTATTAACCATGAAAGCAAGAAAACAAATTAAACCTAACAAAACAGACCCAATTGGGTCGTGATAAAGTCTTCTAAAAGTATTTTTGTTAGTGAACTAGGCTATGTAATTACTGAGTACAGTCCATTTAAGGACCTTTTTGTTAAGAACACATTTATAAACTGCATCCAAGCTACCAGCAATTAAGCTGATTGTGCTTGGCTTACCTGAGATCACAGAACTCAGAATCCTGAACACAACTGTTATCTTCTGACAGACAAGAACAGTAAAAGATACTCACTTTGTTACCCTTGAGCTGCTTCTGTTCATCATAAAACTCTGTACATGTGCATGCTGCCCCATGCCTCTCTATGTGCCCATTCAATTTGAAATGCCACATAACTACTTGCATCTGCTCTACCTTTAGTATTATCCATTACATTGCTCTCATTTGCAAAAATATTAAAGAGCAGTTAATTAATCAAAATTAATATTTGAATAGCAATTAATTGCAAACTATTAAGGGAAAAATCACACATGAATTACAAAAGGACATATAACTACACAGTATGCATGTTTAAGGGCATAAATAGCCTACTACATATTATCACAGTCAGAGTGTTCATGTGCCTGTGACCATCTGTGGACATAAGCAAATCCCTTAGCTTTAACCACACTTTGTTCATCCATTATTATGATCACCTGAGATGATTTATGGGAAATAACCAAGCACAGCTGTGAAAACTATGCAGTTTCATGCTATATATAACAACTAACCATGCACTCAAAATCTATTCCTTTTTTTAGCTTTTACACAATATGTATTTAAATTATTAATGACCGTTTGACATAAAACTTAACATATATACTCCAGATATTTTGAAAATGCTATAGGATCCATAACAGCAAAATAAAAATTATAAAAACAATTACATATTAATGAAACAGTCTGAAGTTGAAAACAGAAATGCCCAGAAATATTTGTGTACTTTGCCACATGTAATACTGAAGTACAGACCTGCTCAGGCTCCACATGACAAAACATGGAAATCTTCTCCTTCACGGCCATCTCTATAGGTTTTGCACTTCTGCAGACTATCTGTCATAACAGAAGGAAAAACTTCAAATATTTACTAGGCAAATCAATAGAAGGTCCTCAATACTTCATAAAGAAATTCATCTCCTTTGGAAGCAGAGCACAAACAAATGTGCCTTTTTTTACTCTTTCCCCTCTTTTAGAGTTCTATGATATATCATAGCTCACAAATATCTACCTATCAAGGCAGAAGTAAATCAGTCACCTGCCCATACTGACCCATTCTCATTCATCTTTCATTGGCATTCTCTGTAACAATGCTTCCTCATGCTCTCCTTTCTTGTAGCTACTACTGTAATACTCTTTGCCTCAAGTCTAGCAGCTCTGTAAGTATGGATATGATGAATCAAAAGGAATACAGTAATCTTATCAGTAAGATCAGATTTAAATTGACAACAATAATACTTAGCTTACCTGCATGAGTATTTCATCATTTCAGCATCTTTTTAATTTATACATCATGAAAAAAAGGAACCCAAAGAAGAGAAAACTAATTCATAATTGTATGGAGTTTTTACTAGTGCAATTATTCTGCTAGTATTTTGCTGATACTTTTAAACCCCAGTCATTTTAGAAAATATTGATAATTTTTAACCAACAAAGAAAATAATTATATGTTTTGGTGTTTGTTGGAAGGGGTCTTTTTTTGCATTATGTAACTCCAGGCAACTAGATCGAAATGCAGAACCGCTCTACCAAAGTGCCTATTGATTACTCAGTCTACTCCCTGAAGTTATTTTGAAACTTGAAAGTATAACAGAAAGTACAATGATCCTGTTACCAGATTAGTTCATTACCTTCCCCATCTTTCCAGCAAATGCAACTACTTAATGCATTAAGCCCTTTTGTTCAGAAACTGGTAGCTGACCTTTGATCACCTTGCTAATGCAGCTTAACTACACTGATATTGATGGAGTCTAATTAACTTACCCTACCCTCACAAGAAATTCCGGAAACAGAAAAAAAAATGCTAAGTATAAGGGAAAATTAGTGCACATTCAAATCAAAATGTAATTATGAAACAATTCGTACATTCTATTCACTTAAGCACAAGTCATACTTAAAAATTAGGTACAGTTTGAAGCTGAAGGTGTAATTCATAAACCTTGACAGTAACAGCACATGACTAAACCTACTTTGAAATCTACTGTCCATCTTGCGGAGACAAATTTAAAGTTAATGCAGACAAAGAAACGAAAAACATCAGAATCAGCACGAAAATAACAAAACTACAGTAACAGTGGCAGAAATGCACCATGAAGGAACATAACAGCCAGAAGATGAGGAGCAACTGAATCCAACAGGGCAGCACTCACAAGCGTATAGTCAAAGTGCTGCCTCAGAGTACAGGATCTCTGCAGCTACTGCATGCTCACTCGGCACTCACAACAGCCCACAGAACAGGATGAGCCAGGCTCAGCGGGGCAGCCAGGCTCAGCCAGGCTCAGCCGGGGCAGCCAGGCTCGGCTGGGGGAGCCAGGGCCCAGCCG
>VZRV01008082.1:0-22617 GCA_013398115.1 Falcunculus frontatus
AAGAGAACTTACTGGAATATTGAGAGAGAGTGATTTCAACTTGGAGAAAAGGATTTTAACAGGGGTACATATAAAAATCTTTAATTGGATAACTTTAACCTTTAATTAATTGAACCAGGTGGTAATTATTAATGAACTTAACTAAACTTCCCAATATGCAAGGACAAAGCTCAGTTTATGCATAACATCAAAGGAACAGTTCAAAAAGTTCATAGTGAACAGAGAATGGGCTAAACAGATGGTAGGGCAGTTGACCTCTTCCCCACCTTACTACTGTTCCAAAACCTGTTTTAGGGTCCTGTGGGTCCTCTCAATGACATTCTATCCTGTGGGGGAGTAGGGAATACCAGTTTTGTGTGCCACCCCATTTCTTTAAGAACTTCCTGAAATCGGTGGATGTATACACGGGACCATTATCAGTTTTCAATTCCTGTGGGATCCCCAACACCGCAAAGGCCTGTAGTAGGTGGTTGATGACATCCTTCACCTTCTTTCCACAATGTGCGGTTGCAAAAACTGCACCGGAAAAGGTATCCACTGATACATGCACGTACTTCTGCCTCCCAAATGCTGGAACGTGTGTCACATCTGTCTGCCACACCTCGCAGCTGCCTAGGCCCCGGGGGTTGACCCCAGACCCCAGCGATGGTAGATGCTGGTTTGGGCAATTGGGGCATGTCGCCATGGTGGCCCTAGCCTGGTCACGAGTAAGGTGGAACATATTGACCAAGGTCGGGACATTTTGATGGAATAGAGCATGGCTTAACTTGGACTGTTGGAACACATCAGGGAGGTTCACGTTGCGGGTGGACATGGCCAGCTGGTCTGCCATGCGGTTACCTTCCGCGATGAATCCAGGCAGTTCTGTGTGCAACCTCACATGCATCACGAAGAAGGGGTGCTCTCGGTGGGGAGAATAAGTTGATTAATTTCGAGAGCAACTCCCTTATTCTTTGGTTTTTGATTTCTTTTAGAGTTGCATGATCTGCTCTTGATACTACCCCCACTACATACGCCGAATTGGAGACCAGATTGAAGGGCTCTATAAACCTTTGGAATGCTCTGACCACGGCTGCCAATTCCACCACTTGGGGCGAGCCAGAAGCCCTTTCAACGTCGGCCTCCCACTGCCAGGTTTTTGGGTCCCTCCAAGTGATTACTTGTCGCTGCCCTGGGAAGAAGGTCAGCCTCGAAGGCTCCAGCAACCTTTCCGAATCCAACACATAATGTGTGTTGAGTCCTCGGCGCAGCCGGTGTCAGGGCAGTCACTGGTCCGGAGGGTGGCACACACCCCTCGAGGTGCCCAGCGCTGTTGATTCCCCAAGCTATCCCCGAGAGTAAAGGAGTCGGGAGAGGGCTTTCTCGTTTGGCAAATCCGGAGCAGGGTTTGTTGGTCCGAAGGGGCAGGGACAAGAAAAAGCCGAGGATCAGGGTTGCAAGCGGGTTTTAAGGTAGGGCAGTAAGGGGTGGAGTAAAGGGAAAGAACCAATGGGGGACAACAAAAGGGGAGGAACTCGCACACCGCAAGCCAATCCGGGACATGCAGGGGAGGAGTTACACTCAAGCAACCAATAAACAACCGAACTGAACAGAACATTCAAGAACAGGGGAGTGGGTCTACATGGAGGCCTCGCCCACAGACGGCCCCTCAGATTCAGAGTCCTCAGCCCATTGGATGGCTGCCAGTTGATGGGCAGTGGGCCGTTCTGCGGTGGGCCAGGGGACCACAACAATTACTGACTTCTTTGACTTACCTGAGCCATCTGTAAAAATTGTCAGAGCATCCAAGGGTTTAAGGCTTTGAATAGATTTTGGAGTCAGTTTCAGATTGGCACTGAATAATTTGTGTTTTGGGTAGTGGATAGAAATCTGTCCCAGGTATGAATCAAGAGCGTACTGCAAATTTGGGTTGTTTTCCGATAAGAATTCAAATGCATCTTTTGTTAATGGTAAATAGATGCTTGAAAGGTCGCACGCAGCCAGCGTGTGCAAACGTGACCTTGCCTTCATGATCAGCTTTGCCATATGCTCCTGTGGTGATACTTTTGACGCTTGGAACGGGAGGAAGACCCACTCGATGATAAGCAAGGGGTCTTGCAACCCAGCGTCCCATTGAAAAATCAGCCCACGGAGGTTTGGCAAGGAACCGAGTACTGCAAACTGGAAGGGCAGGTACTGCATATATCGGTGGACCTGTTTTGTGGAGAGGGCCTCTTGCACCTTCCTGATGGAAAGCCTTGATTCAGGTGTTAAAAGTCTGCGGTGAATTGAGGTCCTCTGGTCCCTTCAGCAAGTTGAATAGGGGTGCCAAATCTTCAGATGAAAGGCTCACCATGGGGCATACCCAATTTATTGAGCCACAGAGTTGTTGTAGTTCATGCAAAGTCTTTGGATTGTCTTTGATACACAAGGGTTGAGATGTGATGGTTCTTTCAGATATTAGAAGGCCCAAGTACTTCAAGGGTGTGGTTTGCTGTATTTTGTCTTTCTGTATCTCAAACCCTTGTTCTGTCAGAGTCTTAATCAATGTATTCAAAGTCTGGTCCAGGTGGGTTTGAGTCCTTGCACACACTAATATGTCGTCCATGTAGCGGAGAATGATTGCCTGTGGAGCTGACTGCCACACAGGGGATAGCACGCGTGCAAGATACCACTGGCAGATAGTAGGGCTGTTTTTCATCCCCTGAGGGAGAACATGCCAGTGGTACCTGCGCACGGGAGCTGCTCGGTTTATAGATGGAACAGAAAAGGCGAATTTGGGGATGTCGGTCGGGTCTAGGGGGATTTTAAAAAGAAGTCCTTGATGTCAATGGACGCCAATTTCCAATCCTGGGGGAGCATTGAGGGTGATGTCATCCCGAGTTGCAGAGGCCCCATGTCCTCAATCACCTCGTTTATTTGGTGCAGATCATGAAGGAGCTGCCACTTGTCCTTCCCCACCTTTTGGATAAAAAACGGGAATTCCAAGGGCTATTGGAGGGTACGATGGTTCCCTTCTCCAATTGCTCCTCCACGAGAGCATTGAGCGCTCTTTAATTTGTACTCAGGTGAAGGCCACTGATCTACCCAAAGTGGTTTTTCCGTTGTCCAATTCGGTTTTCGGGTAGGGCACTCCACAGTGGCCCAATCTAAAAATTTGGTGACAAGGCGGGTATGGTGATGTTGGCTTCCCATTGAGCCATGAGGTCTCTGCCCCACAATATCATACCAGAGTTTAATACAAATGGTTGGATGAATGCCACCCAACCCTCTGGTCCCTCAATTTGGATAACGGCCTTGCTCCTTCGGGCTTGCACAACTCCCCCAATACCCGAAACAAGGCCATCCTCTTTTTGGAGCTCCCAGTGCCGCGGCCAGTCTGCAGAGTTTATGATTGTGACATCTGCCCCTGTGTCCAGCATGCCTGAGAAAGAAAACCCACAACCATTGTTTGATACAGTACATTTTGTCATAGGGTGATCTTTGCCCACCATTGTGGCTCAGAAGACCTCCGATGACATGGGATGGTCCTCTGGGTTCTCAGGCAGTACCAGAGCTTGAGCGATGGTATAGTCCACAGGCAAAAAGACCGGTGGAACGGGGCATTTGATAGTCAGTTGAAATTGTCCCGTCCGGTCTGTTAGGTATATGGACGGTATTATCTCCAACTCCAGTGGTCGAGTGAAGATGTGGGAGTAAACACAGATATATTTATTAGGTGTGCAAGGGAATGTCTCAACAGTTAAGGAATATGATGTTGCAGCCGTGCAGTGTAGAGGAGCGGCAAACCTCAGAATAATCCGACTCGCAGCAGGCGCATTTGTGTCCTTGCGCAGGGCCGCTGATCTGCGCTCCACGCTTGGTTTCCCTGGTGTTGAGCAGGTTGCTGCTATGCTTGCGGAGGCCTTGGTGCTGCTGGTCTGGGTGCTTGGGGAGGCTGATGTATTGGGACTGGCGTGCGGCAGTACTTAGCGGAGTGCCCCTTCTTGCCACACTGTTGGCAAATCCACTCTCAGACGGGCAGAGGTGGCGCCATTGAGTAGACTGAGGTGGGATGGTCTAGCGCGGGGACCGTGGTGGGCTGGTCTGGTGTGGCAGCTACTGCCGCGGCTGCCTCCCCTCTCTTCCTTGGAGCATCCAGGCCGGTGTTGGTTGCCCTGGTGCAGGCCTCCAGCATTTGGCGGAGGGTAGGTGGAGGAGTAAAAGGAAGAGGGTTATAATGCACCTGCAGTGCTCATTGGCGTTGGTCTTTGCCAGCTCCTGCACCATTTGCTCTCTCAGAGCGATATTCTCAACTTGTCTGTGGACTGCGGCTTGTAGCTGGTCCACAAAGTCCATAAAGGTCTCATTAGAAAGGTGTCTGATTGTAGTATAATAAGGGGAAATCACGGATTTGGGGAGCATGACGAAGAGGGCCTTCTCGGCAGCCTCTCGGAGATCGATTTAAACAGGGGTAGGTATGAGGGTGGCTTGATCTTGGGGCTTAGTGTAATTCCCTTCACCAAAAACGTGATCAGGGGTCAGATTAACGTTGGCAGGGTCGCAAACCCAAATGGGAAGCAAATCACTAACTTGTCTCCGCCACAGGCTTTCCCATAACAAGTACTCGGCAGGGGTCAGGAGACAGCTCATAATCTTTTTTGTATCGAAAGAAACGAGAAGGGTGGTGGAGAAGGAGGCAGTAAATAAACTTTTGAAATATGGGCTATCCCTGCCCTGCTCTGCCTGGGCTTTACAAATATCCCTTAAACTTTGATAATTAAATGGTCCCCATAGGGGATTGCAACCATGATGATTTAAGGTAACTGGGGTGGTGAAGGGATTCATAGGGTTTGCATTAGGAAAGGTAGAGGTAGGAGGAGGATCAGGAGCGTGGGAAAAATCAGGAGCGTGGGAACTGGAACCAGGGGAATCAAAGATGGCGGCGGTTCTGGCCCCGGGGTCACGGGAACAAAGGGAAACTTCTGGGGAGGAGACATCGTAAGGAGGAGGAGGGAGGAAGGGATTGACTCGCCCATTAGGGGCATATTGATGGGAGGAGTCAGGGAAAGGAGGGATCCGCCTATTCAGGGCAGGGTTGAAGGAGCGGTTAGGAACAGCGGGAAAAGGACAATTATGGAGAGAGGGAGGATAGGGATTCTAGGAAAAAGAAGGGGTTTTGGCAGGCTCAGCCATGTGGTCGCCGCCATTTTGTGGGGAAGGTTCTGAGGGAGAACAGGGAGAAGGGAAAATGAGGATGTGGGTATCTATATCGAATCTACAAACTTTACGGGATTTAACAGCCAGGGTAGAGGGATTGGAACAAGGGGTTTGTAAGGAGTCTGTAGCGGTATGGCCAGTGCTGCCACAGGTGGGTGGCCGAGAAAGCTGAGGGGAGCTGGGAGGCAGATGGCTCTCCTGTGTGCCTTTGCACGCAGCTCTTGTCAGCTTTCCCTGTTTGAGGAGACGGGATTTAGGAAAATGGGGATTGTTATAAATGAGCAGTTTTTCTCAGTTTGGGTCTCGCAGGTTTGGGTTTGGGGTTTTTCGGTTTGTGTTGTACAGGTTTGGGTTCTGGTTTTCTGGGTTTGAATTGTACAGTTTGGGTTTGGAAAGGGACTCAAAAGGGGGGGGGGGGCACTGTAACCCCTCTGGACTGACAGCCTTGCGGACCAACCATCTCTTGAGATCAGGCTGTGGTAACAACCAATCATTCTATGTCCCGTGAGGCAGGAGGCAGACCTGGACAACGAGCGAATCCGGAGCCTAGTGGCGGAAAAAACCAACAAATGGACAGTGGCCTTGGGAGGGAGACCAATGGGAAGGGTCGGGGAGGGCATAAAAGGAAGGCACCGGGACTAGGCTGCATCCTCCCCTGTGGCAACTGCTGTAGGGAGAGTGCCTCTGCCTTCAACTCCCTTCCCTTAATTTCCCTGGTTCGCTGCTGTTATTAAAACCAGTTAACCAGTTCCAATGGTGACTGGCAGGATCGTTTATTTCAGGGATTGAAACAAGGGGTTTGGGGACAACCGGGGGAACGATTTTCTTTTACCCTCCTCAACATGGTGGCTGCATCTTTAATAATGAATAACAAGGGGAGGAATTTATCTGCGTTTTGTTTTTTACAACATCTCAAAGCCTTAATTTTAAGTTCAACTTCTCCCTGGAAAACCACTATTAAAACATCTTTTTTTTACATGTGGGGAAAGTAAAAGAAAATCCAGCAAATAAACTTCTTTAACAACCCCTTCGAAAAATTAAATCCACCCCCCTCAAGGAGACCCACAACTTGGAAATAAACTTCCCTCTGGGGCACAGAAAGTTTAACACTCATTGTAGAAAATAAAATGTGCCCACAACCTCATTCCTTTCTGGGAAAAAGGAAGAACGCAACAGAAATCCTGGCCCCTAACCAGAGAAAGCCGAACCGGAGGTCGCGAGTCTACTTACCCTGTGCCTCCGGTACCAAGAAAAAGTCCACAGGAAAAAAGGAGTCCAGGGAACGTAAATCCACAGAAAGGGTCCTCCGGGGAAGAGCCAAGGACTGGATCCAGGAGAACGGGAATCACACAAAAGACCGGAGTCACAGACACGGCTCTTCTCTGGAGCACTGCTCCATGCGGTGGAGCGAGCTCTACGGAGGGCAAGTGGACTCCTGATGAAAGTCCGCTGGAATCCTGGAATGCACTGGGCAGTCCCTGTTCGGGCGCCACTTGACCACTTGACTGCGTCAAGGACAGCTCGATGGATCAGCTTGAAGTCAAGCGGCCGGGGGTCGGATTCCTCTGGACTGTGCAGTGCCACCTGGCAGAGCCACCCCAAGCGGAGGACAGCCTGCCATGAGATTGCTAGCAAGCTAGCTGTCAAGTCCCCCTGAGGCAAAGAGGCTAGAGAGAAGGAGATTTCTCAAGGAAGCAGGAACAGGTTTATTAGGCAAGTCAGGGATAGGGAGAACTCTGAGGGTCCAAGGGTTGTGCAGGGCTTTTTAAGGGAGGAACAAAAGAGGATCCAGGGTACATAACCAACGGGATACAAGTAAGGGGAAGTGTCTTCAACATTAGAACCGATCAACTGAAACTAGGGAGGAGGGTTTTCCTCTCCCACCAATCATCAATCCTTAAAAACAGAAGATTTCTGGAAGGTTCAGGAAACTTCGGTGGTGCCTTTACTCCGTGCCCCCGCCTATGGATGCACCCTCTGATCTTGATTCGTCAGCCCAGATGATGACCAGGGCACGATTGATGGGTGCCGGCCACGGGTCAGCAGGTGGGGACACCATCACAGCCAAGTTTCGGACTCTAAAGTTCCTCCACATACCCAACAATTTGACAAATTTAGCTGCTTCCCAATTCTCTCGGCCAGATCAATGAATAAGTTCTTTTTAGTGTCCAATGGGTTTTCACCTCTTTGCTTTTCTCCTTCGGCCACTACTACTTCTCTAATTAAATCTGTTTCATGGGGCTTTTTCTTCAATAAGTCTTCCTTTTTGGATACATAATTGAAATTGACACAAAGCCAATCATCTTGAGGGGGACACTCCCCCTTTAATTTTTGGGCCGAGTTACCAGTGTTTTTCCCAATCCAATACTTGAGACCTCTTTCTGTGCATGTACTCAACATGGCTAAGTTGTAACAGAAGGGGTTTACATAAGTTTGTGCCCGGAAAGAATGTTTTATTTTATAGGAGTTCTCTTCCGTTTTGTACACAGTTTTGTAACATTTGTTACAACGTATCTCGGCCTTGGTGAGGGAGAGCCATAGGATCCAGAGCTGTAGAAGCATGCAGAGCAGGGTGTTAAACTCACTTGGAGACATCTTCCAGGTCTTGGCTCAGTTTTGAATTTACTCTGGTCCGTCTTCAAGGCTCAATCTCCTTGGGCTGCTCCTGGTGTACCCAAACGTCAGGAAGTCCTATTCTTTCTTGGCCTTGTCCTATTAATCAGTTCTCACCCTATAATTTAAAAGGGGGAAACGGTTACTGAGAGGAAATACTAATGCTCACAACTGGAGCTTCAGAATTTCACTTCAGGTTGAAGAGACAATAACGCTAATCCTTAATTCCCTTAGAGGAGACGAAAAGATAATCAATAAATCTGAACAGATACTTATCAAAAAAGAGTTTACCTTTTGATAAGGAACAACTTGTGTATAAACTGAATGCTAAACTTATTTTAGGGACTATAGCAACAGGGATTTCAACAGGGGAGCATAACAATTCCAACTTTAGTGAAGGGTAGTAACAAACTTTGGATATTAACAAGGGGTAACTTGGGGAATTCAGAGATTACGAGGGAAAGCAACTGGGGAATATAAACTGGGAAGTTTAGGGAATCTGAGGGATTGTGTAAATAATTCTCGAGTCACGGATTCGTCAGCTGGTTGGTCAGGTGGCTTGGAGTCCTCTGCTTCTGCTGGAGCGGATACACGTCCCTTTACTCTCTTTGCGTGGGTCCACCCTCGTTCAAGGGTCCCGATCACAGCCTCGGTTGTGAGCTGCACCTGGAAAGGACCTTCCCAGGAAGGGGTTAGTGACTTTTCCTTCCATGTTTTAATCAGCACCCAATCTCCCAGTAGAATATGATGTAAGTTAAAATCCAAGGGGGGACTTTGGGGTATTAGAGCCTTTTCCCTCAGCTCTTTTAAGTTCTGGGCTATTTGTTGTACATATCTCTGCATATTTCCATTCCCATGCTCTCGAGCATCAATTTCTCGTTGGGTGGTAAGGTATGGTAACCTGAATAACATCTCATACGGGGAGCAGTTTAAGTCTGCTCGAGGCTGGATGCGAACTCAGAGGAGAGCGAGAGGAAGACACTTTATCCATGACCACTTCGTTTCTAACATCAGCTTTGTTAATGTGCTCTTAAGTGTTTGGTTCATTCTTTCCACTCTCCCAGAAATTTGGGGATGCCAGGGTGTATGTAATTTCCACTCAATTCCAAATTGTTGCACCAATTGTTGGAGGATTTGGGAGGTGAAATGTGTGCCTCTATCTGAATCAATTCTGTTCACCATCCCATACCTCGGAATGATTTGTTCAAGGATCACCATACTCACTGTTTGAGCCGTAGCGTTGACAGTGCGGATGGCTTCAACCCAGTGGATAAGGTGATCTACAATCACCAATAGGTATTTCCATCTTTGGACTGGGGGCATTTCAGTGAAATAAATTTGGATACTTTGGAAGGGTCTGGTTGATAATCAGATTCCCCCAGTCATTTTCCTCATAGTTTTTCTATTTACTTTTTGGCAGATTATACACTGTTTGGTAATTTGGTTGGCCAATTCATAAATTCCCATGCACCCAGAAGTTCTAAGAAAGTGGTCCGCCAATGCTTTGGAGCCCCAATGGCTGGTTTGATGTATGTTCCATAAGGTCTCTTGTGCTAGTTCTTTATTCAGCATTTGGTGGCCATCGGGTAAAATCCACTGTCCTAAGGAATCCTTTTTTGCACCGATGGATGTAAGTTTTTATATCTCTTGGTCTTTAAAAATGGGTATGGGTACAGGTTCCTCTGGCTTGCTCTTTAATTTCAGTACTCTGATCTCACCCTCCTCAGTGGCAGCTTCCTTAGCAGCCAGGTTACCCAGGGCGTTACCCCTAGCCTCTCTGGTCGCTCCCTTTTGATGTCCCCATGTGTGTACAATAGATATCCCCTTTGGAAGCTGAAGTGCTTCTAAAATTCTCAGAATCAGATCTTTATGGAGGATATCATTGCCGTTGGTGTTGAGGAATCCTCGCTCCGCCCATGTCAAAAATAAGAGGACAACTCTGGCTTTTCTATAAAAACTAAGTATTTCTTAATTAAGGAATTAATTAAAATTATTTAATAAAAATTTAATAACAAAAGCAATCTGGGATCAGGGTAAAGAGGGAGAATACGGCGGAAGATACAAAAGAAGAAAAACCCCGGGAACGCAGGGATTGAGGACTCTTCAGCCGAAGCGACTTTGAGTCCCCAGTGCAACTCTCCCGCACTGCTGGGGTGACTTCAGCTAGTCCGAAGTCAAGGATTTATAAGGATCTCCAAAGGAGATTGAGGCCTGCTCCAACAGTGGGCTCTGCCAGGGCTAATCCAAGAGCAGAAAAAAAGCTTTTTTCCCAACGTGCTGTGTCTTTTATAATGTTCAGTCCCCGCCCGTTGCCGCCCACAAGTCCGCCCCTATGGCTCCTGCTGGTTGGTGGTTCTTCATTGAGAGGTAATCTCAGTCCACCAGTAATCTGTTGGTGTCTAGGGGATGATGTCAACTGGCTCAAGTGTTGGGAAGGATCCTGACTGATATTCATGGTTGTCATGGTAGCAAGTTGCAAGAGCAACGGACGGTAACTAAAAATAACTGCCTGTCAGTTAATATTTGAGTTTCAGTGGCAGAGTCCCATCTCCAGTGAGCAATTAAAATCATAAAACATTCAACAAAGTTCATCATAAAACATTCAACAAACATCATATAATAACATCACAGATATTTGGTAAAGTGTTAAAAGCTGGTGAACAACAGGGAACACACTGGAACATTTAAAACGGGTAGTTTTACCTTAAAAGAAAAGGGGTTTTAACAAAGATACGTGTAAATATCCTTAATTGAATAATTTTAACTTTCAATTAGCTGAACCAGGTAACAACCAACTATTAATAGACTTAGTTAAACTACTCAATATGGAAGGACAAACCCCTAGTTTGTGCATAACAGCCCATATTTTGCTGAATGTGTGGACTACCCCATAAGCATATTTTGAATCGGTATAGACGGTACCGGTAGTTCCAGTTAATCTGTGGAGGGCCCTTTCTAAGGCGTACAGTTCACACACCTGGGCCGACCAGGTGGCGGGTAGCCTTCCCTTTTCAACAACGCACATTTGATGTCCGTCCACCACAGAATAACTGGAATATCGCTTACCATCAATATACTGGGAGGAACCATTGATGAAAAGGATGTCACCTTCCTCCAGGGGGCAGTCCAACAGGTCCTCATGGACCTTAGTCTGTAAGTCAGTAAGGTCTAGGCAATTATGGGTGATGTCCCTGTCAGAGGGGGTTCCATAAAGAAATTGTGCAGGGTTTGTGCATGAGGATGTACAGTGTGAGTTTTTCCGTATGCATCAGAATGGTCTCATATTTCAGCATACAGGGGTCTGTAAGCCATTCTGCTGCCCGTTGTGTGAGTATGGTTTTTATGTCATGAGGGGTGTGCACAGTAAGTCTCACTCCAAAAATAAGTTTCTGGCATTCTGCTACTAGTGTAGCAGCGGCTGCAAGAGATTGGATGCATGTTGGCCATCCCTGGGACACTGGGTCTAAGAGCTTTGATAAAAAGTCAAGTGGCTTACACACTCCAGCCCACTCTTGGGTCAAGACCCCGTATGATGCCCCTTTCTCCACATTAACATATAAATCAAAAGGTTTTTCTAAAGAGGGAAGGGACAGAACTGGAACCTTAGTCAATTTAACTTTCAATTCTTCTAATTTTGTGTTATATTCTTTTGTCCAATTTATGGGCTCAGGTTCTACTAATTTTTCATACAAGAATTTGGCAGACTGGGTGTACTGGTCAATCCACAGCCGGCAAAATCCAATTAATCCCAATAATTGTCTAATTTCCTTTTTATTTTCGGGTGGTGACAAATTTAATATTCCCTCAATTCTTTCGGGACTCAGTTTTCTGGTCCCATGGCCAATTATGTGTCCGAGGTATTTTACCTCTTGCTGGACAAACTGAAGTTTCAATTTGGAAACTCTCAATACATTCCTTCCTAGAAAATTTAGGAGTTGTATTGTGCCCGATTGTAGTGTAGACTCCTGCTCCCCAGAGAGGAGCAGGTCCTCTACATACTGGGTTACCTTTATTCCTGTTGGTGGAGAAAAGGAACTCAACAACTCTTCCAGGGCTTGGCCAAAGAGTGTTGGAGATTCCATATAACCTTGTGGAAGTCTTGTCCAGCGCAGCTGCTGTCTCTTTCCCGTGTCCGGATCCTCCCAGGTAGACACAAAGATGTTCCTGCAAGAAGGATCTAAAGGGTCAAAATGCATCCTTGAGGTCAATAACAGAGAACCAAATATGTGTCGGTGGTACCTGACTCAATAAGGGGTAAGGGTTTTGTACCAAAGGGTACCTGGTTTGGACTCTCTTACTGACCTACCACAGGTCTTGTATAAGCTGGTAGGTGTTATCTGGTTTCCTTACAGCCAATATGGGAGTATTGAAGGGAGACTTACAGGCTTCCAATAGCCCGTCTTCAATCAGTTCTATGATGACAGATTTTAAGCCTCTCCTCTTTTCCTTAGTAAGTGGATACTGGGGCATCCTGACTGGGGTACTTTCTGGAAGCAGATGAATTGTTATAGGTGAAATATCGATTTTACCTCTGTTGCTGGGTCTAGCCCACACAATGGGGTCAATCAAGCTTTCGTCTTGGAGGGCCAAGACAAACATCTTTACTTTCATTTGACCTCCATGAGGGACTGCTCCGATTTTCAATGGGACTTGTAGGTCCCTGCCCAGTAAATTGTTTCCTGCTTGAGGTAAAAAGAACATATCATCCTGTTGAGTTTGTCCATTTCTGGTAACTTTCACTTTTTTAATGAGGGGAAGTGAAAAGGACTCTCCTTTAGCTCCTTTAATCTTTAAATCCCTGTTAGATATGTAACAACCTTGGGATTTCTGGGTGATACACTGTTCTTTCTGCACCCACGTCAACTAAAAATTCCATGACTTGTTCCTGGGGTCCTACTTTCAAATTAACCAAAGGCTCTGTTAGATGTTTATGCCCCAGGTGATAGAGCACTTGGCACCTCTAATCATCCAATACTTGCCCTTCCACCTGAAGGGCCTCCTGATCTTTCATCTTCTTCGGGCAGTTCCATTGAACATGCCCCTCCTCCTTACAGTAGAAACAAAGAGGTTTTCTAAAATTTTGGGTGCCCTGGATTGCCTCAGTAACTTTCCTCCTAGGAGGAACTAGGGTGTCGCACTGACCAGAGTCTTGCCTGGACCTGGCCAGCAACTGTGAGGTCCGAGGCCCACTGTGCAGTGGCAAAGTGGAGGGCTCTGGGTCAAGATCCCGGATCCTCTGAGCAGAGTGACAGCTCCACAGGGAGCAGTGCGGCAGGCAGGTCGATGCAACAAGTAGCCAGTGGCTGTTGCTAGGTGACGGCAGAGGCGAGAATGAGAGAGTCGACTGTCGGTGGCCTTACACCCAAGCTTTATTTCTCTTCCCAAAAGGATAGAGGGAATGCAGCCAGGATGGGAGCCAGCCAGACAGCCCTGGACAAGAGCTGTGCAGGCCCTTTTATACAAGGGGAGGTACAACAACAACAACCAATCAAGGGATGACAAAGAGTGACAACTAACCAATCAGAGGACAGGGGAGGAGGAACGTTTACAAACCAACCAATCAGGAGCCGAACTGCAGAGAACTTTCTAGAAACTAATTGTTTAACAAATGAACTCATTATTAAACATTAACAAGGGAAACCGATTGTGAGCCAGGAAAGGGGGAAGAATCTGGAAACAGGGAGGAGATGAGGTGTGAGCGGCATCCAGTGGGTGTGGATGTCAAACCTCTACCTCCGCCTCAGGCTCCCCTCCAAAGGCAGAGTCCCAGGCAGGGAAATCCACCCACTGGAAGTCACTCACCTTAAATGAAAAAGGCTGGGCCACTGCCACACTGAGGGGGGGACGATTTGCTGCCATCATGATCTTTGCCTTAGTCCTCATTTTCTCTTCCTCCCTCCTCACGTAAACTTTCTGCACCTCTGCCAGTAATTCATCCAGGTCCCTCTCTGACCATCTCTCAAATTTTTCTAATTTTCTCCTTATGTCTGGCCAGGAGTGCAGAACAAAATGGACCTTGAGCATGGCCTGTTCTCCTTCACTATCCAAATAAATTTCGGAGAACAGCCTAATGTTGTTTCTCAACTGAGTCACCCAAGCCATCGGAGATTCATCTTTCTCCTGTTCCCCACTGAATGCTTTTTTCATGTTGTTAACATGGGGTACAGCTTCTCTAATTCCTCTAACCAGCAACTCATGATTGTCCGCCATGCTCTTACGGCCTTCCTCAGAATTTGGGTTCCAATTCAGATCTGCTAATGGTAATGATCTCCAATTGGGCCTTGTTGGTTTTCCCTATCCCAAATATTAATTCCTGCTGTCCTAATCATTGTTCTCTCTTCTGGAGAAAACAATATCTGCATAATAGAATGTAACTCATTCCAGGTGTAAATATTAGGACCCAGGAATTGGTCTACCTGCTCAGATAGTCCCATTGGATCACTCAACAAACTTTTCATTTCTTTTTTGAATTCTCTAACCTCAGATGAGGTTAGTGGGATGTTCACATATCCAATTCCTCCCTGGGCACCCCCTATAGGTACTTCTCTCAATTGGTAAGACCTTTGAATTTTGGGAGGTGTCCAGGCAGGCAGAGCATTTCTTTTCCATAATTTGTTTCCTCTTGGTCGAAAAGGCTGGGCCCTCTGCTCCAGAAGGAAACAAATTTAATTTAGAGGAGGATGGCGCATCATCATCACTGCTATCCTTTTCCAGGGTTGGGTGACTCAAACCTGAGAACTCTGTCTCATCAGTTGCACTTTCGGTAATATTGTTGGCAGTAGACACAGGTAGTGCATCTACAGGGTCCCATTTTGGTGGAGTCAATTTCTTTTTGTTAATTTCCTCTCATTTTTACTTAATCGGTAAAATTGATTTTGGTTTTTCTTTCTCTGTTTCTTTTTGCCAATATTTTATCCAAATCTCTGCATATTCCAATTCCTTGGAGTCTGCTTTGGCTTTGTAATGCACATACAACTACAATGCCTTACAAATCCAAGCCTCCGTAGATCCGTGTTTGGGCCAATAGATGCCATTTCTCCGGATCTTCCTCTTAGGCCATTTAAAGACACAATACTTGATCATTGTACACTGATCCTTATCTTTAGTTAACTGATTTTGCTCCCATTACTTTAACATAAGCCCCAATGGGCTATCTGGGAGGATGTTATGCTTTTTTAATTGTGTTTTTCGGCTGGTTGCTTGGCCCATCTTCCCTTCGGATATGTATGGATCAAGCAAGTAGCTTAGGTGTCTTAAGAAATTAGGTCAACCAAAATAGGATTTGAAGGATCTGTAATTCACTGCCAATCGTGAGAACCAAAGCAAATACCCAAACGGTAGCCTCCTAGAGAAGCAATCCAATATGGCTACCCATGGGAACAAAACAATCATGGGAATCAAAACAACAAAAAATGGCGGCCCCTAGGCCCTAAATCAAAATGCTGGAAAAGTATGGGAACCAAACAACAAAAATGGCGGCCCTTAGGCCCTAGATCAAAATGGCGGCGTGCTATACAGAGGACAACCTAAAATGGCTCCCTCCACCACATATATAACAAAATGGCGATTCACTTAAGACACACAACAGAATGGATGCTCTCAGGGGCTCAAAGCCAAATACTGAGAAAGTAGTATAAAATGGTGGACCTCCCCACCAAGGATCACAAATTACAAAATGGCAGCACTCTCCACCAAAAATTCACTGGCAGCCTCCCTGCCGTATACTAACACTCCTTATTATACTAAAAATATCAAAAATAATAAAAGTACAACAAAATACCAAATAGGAATTTGAGTAAACAAAACTGAACAAATAACTGAAACAATCCACCAAATTAAGATATTGTAAGCAACGGCGAAAATAAATGTACTATATAAAACCCACCACAATAAAGCAGTGAATATACAACCACACATAAAAATAAGGTAAACTAAATTCTAGAAACAAAATGAAGTCTTAAATTAAACCAACATCTAACCCTTCCCACTGTCAGGTCATGACTGACAGCCCGTTCTTTCGCTGCACTCTGCAGCTCCGCTCACCAGCGTACACTGACAGTTCACACTGACAGTCCTTCTCTCAATCACACAGCACCTCTTCTCTCCTCAAACAAAAAGACACCTCAAACGCAGCAGCCCATCGACTCCGGAATTGAACGGGCTAGGAACCCACCACCAAAACTCGGGGTCGCATGCACCCCAGCCCGGTACCTCCCCCTCCAGAGCAAACCACCGCCCTTGATCTGCCCTCCCTGGGTCCCTTGGGAGCGATCCCTCGCGATGTGCCCTAACCCTTTTGAGTCTATCCCCACTCACACCCTTGCACACACCGGGGATGGCCGATCCCCACACTCACACACACACAGAGATAGACTCCACTGGGGGATTTACCTCAAAAAAAATAAAATCTTGTGGCCCTAAAAAGGGTGTCCCTAACTAAGTGCCCTTAACCAGGGCTATGGGTCTTACCCAATTCCTGCGCTGGGTGGTCTCTTCTCCTCTGCCTTCGATGTTCTGCTGGCTATCCAGGAAAGTAAGAAAATACAAAAAAACCCCAAAAATCCCTGGAATTTGGGGCCAAAAATTGATCCCGGATGAGTCCCCAGAAAGCTGTGGAAAACGCACAACTTCTCGTTTTAATTAAAGGAAAATGAATATTTTATTAACACAAAAAAATTAAAGGAACAATTGAAGTCAATTAAATAAAAGAAAAAGAACGAAACCCAGGACCAGGGATCGGAGACCCTTGGAGCCTGTACGGCTTTGAGCCCAGTGCAGAGACCAGCAGCAAGGTGGCTTGTCTCAGCAATTCCAAGGTAAAAGTAATTAATTGTGGCTCTCTACAGAGCTAGACCCAATTACCACTGAGCTGGGCTTTCACCCTGCTAGCCAGGATAAAAAGGTGACTCTCCAGCTCGTGCTCCCAAAGATACACCCCTTTTGCTCCACCCCGGACCGCTCACCGACCACCCCCATGGAAAGTACTGATTGGTTTTTCTCCTTATGAAGTCAGTCCTTCCCCACCAATGGCTCCTCGTTGGTTCGGGGGTGACATCATGTACTTAAAAAGGCGGGAAAGGTCCTCATTAATATTCTGCGTTTCCATGGTGCCGAGTTGCAGTCCAACTGTTAGTTACTAAAAATAACCTCTTGGTTGTGGGGGTGAGGGGTTTTACCTTTAGGAACACGTCTTATCAAGGGAGTTAAACAGGGAAAAACATTTTCTTAATAAAAACACAACTTACTCCACTCAAAATTAAACTTACATATAGGAAACATTAGAAAATCATGGTACACTTAAAATATAACTCATTTTTAACTCTAGAAAACACTTAATCACTCAATTAATACATGAACATCCAATCTTGAATTAAACAAATTTTTATCTCTATAAATACTGTCACGGAACCAGGGAACTTTATTAACATAGGACAAACATGAAACTCCTTAATTAATAAGTACTTCCAATTGATAACTTCAATTAACACATTAATCAACTTTTTAACTTGGTCACCTCAGGATCCCACATGCAAAAGCCAATTCTCAATTTTTATTCTTGACAAGGTGAACTGACAGGCCTCCTGGCAAGTCACTCTCAGCCGTTGTCCAAGTGTCCTTTTGTCGTGCTTAGCTGTTATGCTGGCAAATCCTGTGGATCAGGGTCAGGAGCGCGAAAAAGCGCTCTACTGATCCGTCCCCACAACCCTGTAAAAAGACCATCCTCCTCTCAATCTTCTCCCAAAACTTAGGGGAACGTGCTTCATCTGGGTTAGTTTGGGGAAATTCTAGAAATATGCAACGAGTGGATTTTTTGAGGAGGGATTTTGAGAACTTCAATTTATTAACTAAAAGGTGAAATGAACACTGTAGCCAGGTACGGTTGGGCAGGGTTAACTGGGTTAATAAGACCTTCAAATCCAGGAGGTTAGGAGAAGGGAGTAGCCCTTCCCAGCACTGAGGCATAGGTACTCTGTGCAGCTGACTGCCACAGGAGGACGCAGTCCCACGCCAGTGCCTCAGTTTTATCCAACTGCAGTCTCTTCCCATTAGTCCCCCCCCAAGTCCACGGTTCATTGGCCAGTTTTTGCCACCACTAGGCTCCGGATTGGCTCGTGTCCAGGGTCTGCCCTCTGCCTCACAGGGCGTTGAGTGATTTGTGGTCACCATCTGCCTGGACTCGGGAGACGATTGGTCCTCGATGCTGTCCATCCAGAAGGGCCACAATGGCCTCTTTAAAGTCCTCCCTCATTCTGAGTGCCCCCCTCCAGATGCCCACCCCCACTGCATCCCTCTCCAAACCCAAACCACGCAATCCGAACAGAGAAAACTTGAACCCAAAACTTTATAACCCGAACAGAGAAAACTTGAACTCCAAAACTATATAGGTCGACCCAAGAAACTTGAACTCCAAAAAATCATTTATAAAAAGGGACTCCTTAACTTGGAAATAAAACTCCCGCTGCTCTTCTGCGAGTTTGTTGCCCATGTCTAAAACTTAAAAGGCAGCAGAGCAACACCCACCCACAAATGCTTGTAAAATGGAAAACTGAACAAAAATGGGGAGGAATCAAGAAAATGTCCTTAAAGGAACACCTATTATCCCCTTTGGGACCTTTTCTTACCCTTTCCTGAGTGCTCAGTAGTTGGTCCTCCAACAGAAGCTGCAGTGTTTGGGTCCTCCTTGTAAGCCCCCAGAAGCACCACTTCTTAGAACGAGGCGTGCTGCACGCAGGGGAAGTAGCCGCATCGGGTCCAACACCGGGATTCCAGGGACAGAAGGTGGAATCAGGTCCCTGTTCGGTGCGCCACGTGTCGCTGTGCGGTTCCTGGCTGCCCTTGGCCAAGGACACAGGCTTCCTGGAACTCCCCTAGTTGGGGGTGCCGCTACAGGGCAGGACATGGCTACCTCACGCTGAGGTGGAGCTACTCCCAGCGAGAGGCAAGACAAGGTGCAGATGAAATGAGGCGAAGGAGGCAGAAGGTGGTGGGAGGGAGTCTCCCCCATGGTCTCCTGTATTGAGGCGAAGGGTCAAAGGAGTCCAGAACAGAGAAGTGTGGAGGAAGAACTCCAGGGATCTGAGGGTGCGCAAGGGGTTTTAAGGGAAGGGAGAACTGGGAGGGGCCAGGGTCCATAACCAATAGTGAAACAGCTAGGGGGCGGACACATGGGTCCAGGGCGCAATAAAATTTTTTGAGGGGATGGTACAACAAACTTAAACCAATGGGGTGTCGAACTCAAAAGAACTTTCGAGAAAGGTGGTGGACCTCAGACTATGGTGCCGCTCTCGGGATCCTCCTCCAGGGAGGAGTCCCACACCTCGGAGGTGGAGCTGGAGTGACTGACAGCGGCGGCTACCGAGGCTGAGCCTACCACACCTCCCCCATTTTTACTTACTTAAGAGATCACTTGATTGTAAATGACGCATTTCAAAACAAAGAACACAATTGAAAGGAGGAACAAAACCACAACAACTAGTCCAATGTCTCTAATTAAACATGTTCCCCCCTCAGGGATCCCCAACTCGTTCAGCAGCTGTTTCAGCCAACTTCCTGTAGTCTTGATGACGGTTGCGGTGGTTTGGGTCAGTCTCTTAATAGTTTCATTCAATGTGTGCTGGAACCATTTGTTTGTTTCATATTTTATGTCCTTTATCAAGATGTTCATCTTCTCAAGAGCCTTGCGGATGCTTTCAGACTTACTGGAGAGGTTGAAGCAGCACATTCCTTGAAAATCTTGGCACCCATGCCCGTGTGCCAGTAGTAGAAAGTCAGTGGCTGCCCGGTTTTGGAGGGTACCCTGCCTGGTAATTTTCTCATCTGTTAGGAGGTCACTTAAGGCGCTAGAAGTTAACTGCTTGCTTGGACACCCAGCATTCGAGATGGCCCAATTCCTCGAGTGCCTTCACAGCCGCCACCCAGGGCAAGAAAATCAAGACTGCGATCCTTTTGAATTTTGCCCAATGATAAATTGAGGTATTGCAATGGGGATCAGGTTGGGTTGCACCTCTTTTTTGAATTTTTTGTTTTTGCCAAATTGGAATTTGGGTCATATTGAGTGTTGTAAGGGTTAAGCAACCTAGGGTGCAAAGGCCTCCTACCAGGTGAGATGGAATCCCCGGCCATGCGCGATCTCCGCAAATCAAAAAAATGCCACGGGGAAGGGCAAGGGGATTGGGATTGTGTTCATCCCTTGTGGAGGGAAGATAAACCTTTGCAAGATACCTATACCATTCTGCAGCCGTCAATTCAAATTTAGTTTGTTTTACATGTTGGTAAATTTTTGTGTTATGGCGAGAGGGATTTGGATTGAAATCAAAGTGCACACAACTGGGTGCTTTCATGGAGCCTAATAATTCAATCTCTATCGGTTCCAAAGGCAATCGTGGTAATTTTTTCCGTCCATTCCCTCCACAAGAGAAGCGGGTTCACAATAGGGAGTTTGATTTTGTAATGGATCTTATTTCTAACATAAACATGATACGGGGATTTGTGTGCATTGACTCTGTGGTGGAGATTGCGCAGAGACTGCGAATGGTCGGTGGTTTCTGCAGGGACTCCCACCAGGCTGGTGGGGAGTGGGCAGTCTAGCGCAGCAGTGGATAAACGCATCTCCTCCTGCTTCAGGGCATGGGCCAAGGTTACCCAGACATTCTTTTTCAGTTGGGAGACAATCCAGGTGGCTGCTGGAATGCACATGATTAGTATGAGGTATACTGCGATCAGGGGGATCCTTTGAGGGGGAGAGGCCATCTCCATCTGAAATAGACAAAAAAGGGTCAACATTCAGGTTCCACAATATCAGGATGGGGGTAGGGAACGTTTGGGGTAGGGACACGATAAAGATTTAGGGAAGACTAGGGACAGGGGGACATGGGAAACTGTCATTCAGACAAGGCGTTCTTCTGTATTGCCATCTTTTTGCTCACTCGGCTGGTCCTCTTCCTCTGTACAGGAGCTGGTGGTCTCCTGTTTGGTGGTCTTCTCTTTAGCCTTCTTCTTTCTTTGCCAAGTGACATCCTGTGGCCCATTGGTGTTCTCGGGTTGTGCTCATGCCTGGGACTTCAGATAGGGTTTGATGAATTTCCCTGGTACCCACTTAGGACCCTTGGGAGTGAAAACGCAGCTGTACCCTCTCCCCCGGGTGATAAGGGGGAAGGGGCCGGTGATCTTAAGTGAGTCCAGTTCCTTTGTTAACACAAGGGGATGCTCCTTCAACCGTGCCCATGTGGAATTATGGAAATGACGGAGCACCGGGGGGTCTGACTCGTTCTCGGAGCAGTTGAGAAAGTTGATGGTGAATAGGGCCCTTGCCAGCCAAACGGCCAGGGTCCCCACTTCAACTCCCCCTTTCTGTTGAAGAAGCATCCTTTTTAGGGTTTGATGGGCTCTGTCTACCAGGGCTTGACCCGTTGCTGAATGAGGAATCCCAGTGACATGGGAGATACCCCATTCCTGGAAAGAATCCTGCAATGGCTCCAAGGTGTAGGCAGGGCCGTTGTCCATTTTAACCTCCTTAGGAACACCCAGGACTGAGAAAGCTTGGATCAAATGATAAATAACATCCTTCACTTTCTCCCCTGAGTGCGCAGAGGCATAGATGGCACCAGAGAATGTGTGAATGCACACATGAACATATTTTTGACGGCCAAATTCGGGCACGTGGGTTACATCCATCTGCCACAGTTCCCCACTGCCAAGCCCTGTCGGGTTGACACCAGCTCCCATAGATGGGATCTGAAGGGGTTGACAGTTGGGACAGGTTGCTGCTATTGCTTTCGCTTGGTCCTTTCTCAAGTTAATCATTCTGATGAGAGCGGGCACATTTTGATGGAATAGTGCATGGCTCAACTTTGCCTGTTGGAACACATCTGGCAAGTTGGCCACATGCACTGCCTCAGCCAGCACATCCGCCATTCTATTCCTTTTTGAGATAAACCCTGGAAGGTCAGTATGTGATCTTACATGCATCACAAAAAATGGTTGCTTTCGGTGGAAAACTAGTTTGACTAGCTTCGAAAGCAACAAATGGATTTTGGGGTTGTTGGTCTCCAAGAGCCAAGCGCCCTTAGCTCTAGACACTACCCCGGCAACATAAGCCGAATCTGTGACCAGATTAAATGGTTCTGAGAACCTGTCAAAGGCTCTGATGATGGCTGCCAGCTCTGCCACCTGTGGGGATCCTTTTACAACNAACCTGTCAAAGGCTCTGACGATGGCTGCCAGCTCTGCCACCTGTGGGGATCCTTTTACAACTTCTACATCAGATTCCCACTTCTGAGTAGTCGTATCCTGCCATGTGATGACAGATTTCCCTGATGCACCGGAGCCATCAGTGAAAATAGTCAAAGCTTTGAGGGGTTCTTTGCTTAGAACTGGTTGGTGGACGATTTTCAAGTCCAAATTGAAAATTTTGTGCTTGGGGTAATGGATTGAGAGTTGTCCTGGGTAGGAGTCTAGAGCATATTGGAGCTCAACATTATTTTGGATGACAAACTCCAAAGAGCCAATTGTAATTGGTACGTAAATGCATGTAAAGTCACATCCTGCTAGAACAGCAAGACGGGACCTCACTTTGCCGATAACCTGCACCATCCTCTCCTGCGGCATGGTGATGGTCTTTGTGGGGTGATTGGAGAGGAAGACCCACTCAGTGATGAGGAGTGGATCCTTCTGTCCCTCATCCCACTGATGGATGAGCCCGTGCAGATGGAGCATTTTTCCTAGAATTGCCAATTGGAAGGGCAATTTGGGGTCAAATCTGTGTGCCCGTTTACTTGCCAACGCGTCTTGTGCCCTCTTCAATGCGTCTCGCGCCTCAGGGGTAAG
>VZRV01008083.1:0-14545 GCA_013398115.1 Falcunculus frontatus
CCACCGTCTCCCTCGTCCCCGTGCGGTGGCACCGCGCTCCGGCGTGGAGCGGCCCCGGGGGCGGGCAGGGGCCGGGGGCTTCCCGGGGCCGGGCCCCGCAGGGCTGCGGGGTGGGCTCGGAACGGGGCGGTGCTGCGGTGACCGCGGCCCGCGATCCTGCGTGGGCGCCGGGGGGGCTGGCGGATGTCACCGTCCCGCGCCCGTGGGGCGCTGCTCGGACCCCCGTGGGCTCCGTTGCTGATCTCCGTGGGGTCCATGCTGCCCTCACCCCTGCAGCGCCCGTTCGCTGCCCCAGTTCGGTCCATCCGATGGCAAAGTCTCTTCTTAGTTCAGCGTTTGCCACGGCCAGAGCCTCCGGGAGGTGGGCACGGGCGCCGGGGTGTGGCCACCCCCAGATGGCACATCTGGGGTGGCAGCCACACCCTGGTGTCACCTGCCGGGAGAGTCCTCTGCAGCCTCAGCCCCGAACCTTTTCAGTGCCTAAGGAGAGGAAAAAACATCTTACACAGGGATCGAGCTCTATTTTTTGCAGAAAAGGCCACAGCAGTCTGGGGCGGGAGGCGGCCCGTCCCCCCTTGGGGGGTGTGGGGGCTTGGGGAGCAGTTTGGGGCAGGGGTCTGTGGGCAGAAGAGTGCTGAGCTTGCGGGGCATGAGACTGGGGAATCGTAGACAGCGCTGTGAGGGGTGGCAGGGTGAAACACGGGGCTGCCAGAAACGTGGGAAGGCAGAGAGCCAGGGCTCCACTGAGGAAGGCCGTGAGGGAGGAAGCTCTTCCTGCAGAGGGGAATTACTCCGCTTCTCCACATCATATTGAACCTTTTCCCACTGTTGCCTCCAGCCAGACTGTGGGTAAAAGAGGTGCTCCAAGAGACATTTCAGGCTGGGTGATGGTCAGAAAGCCAGGCTGGCACAGCCTGAGACAGGCATATGACCCCAGGTTCGTAAAGACCTGCCTTATTTGCATCCTGGTGCAATTAAAAACAGACAGTTTGAGTAACAGCCTCATCCTGCAGCTGCCTCACCCCATCCCTGCTGGAATCGCACCCAAGGTTGCATGATGCTGACTGGGAGAGCTCTGCATCCCACCATCGCATCCTCCGACACACCACTGCTCTGCCCCATTTAATTAGAACCTTTAAAATATTCAGGATGGGATAATTTGCACCAAAGGACTTTAAAAAATGGTGGTGAAAAATTCTGCGGCTCTCATGTTCCAGGGAAATGGGAAAGTGTGGGGAATAAGGGGCATGCTCCATCAGGGAGCGGAGCTGATCAGGTACCAGTCATGGACTAACTTGAAGAAATGCCAATGGGAACGATCTGTCGCAGAAAAATATGACGATGAACCCTCATTGGTAATTCCTCGAGGGAATCAGGCCTTGTGCTGCAGGGGGAGCTGGGGGCTCCTTCACCTCTCCTCCATCCCGGGGACACGTCCTCCAGGACCCCCCAGCTGTGGGCAGCCCCAGCTGCTGCCTCAGCTCAGCATTTCCTCCACACCACCTTCCTGGGCAGCAGCACTTCTGCCGAGCTCCGCAGGTCCAAGGGCACCCATGAGCCCTCCGAGTGCTCAGGGCAGCCTCTGACCTGTGTGTCCCCTGCCTGCTCTGGTCCCCTGGGCCACCAGGGCCTGAGCGCTCAGCTCTGACCTGGCCTGCAGCACTGTTGCTGCTGCTTTTGTCATTACTGCTCCATTTTGTGTCTCTTTTTAATGTTTCTCCCCTCCCTGCTGTTTTTTGGGCAGAATCCACATCATTGCCCCCTCCCTGAGCCACAAACCAGAAGGTGTTGGCTAACACACCCAGCTGGGCATGGCACACTCCGCTCCTGCCAGGCTGCTGTGGGGAGACCATGGCCCTTCTGGGAATCACGTTGGTCAAGCAGCCAGGCTGGCAGGCATCTCTGGATGAGCTGGGATCACGGAGCCTTCTCCTCTGGCAGGGTGGTGGCAGCTGGTGGCAGCAAAGGTGGCTTGTAGTTCCTGGCACCAGAAGAAGAGGGATGGATGAGGTGACGCCTGGTGCGCTCTGTGTCACCTCCATGGCCAGGGCTGGTTCTGCCCTGGACACCTCAGCTTCCACTGGGAAGGTGGGGTTGTGGCTGAGGAGCCAGGGGAGGGGTGTCCCATTGGGAGGAACAGGGTGCCCATTGCAGGGTCTGGAGGTCTCTCACTGGGTTGCTTGGGACTTTTCTGAAGAAGGATGCTCTGTGCTGCTCCCTCTGAGGTGGGCAGAGCTCACCTGGCTTTGGCTGGTGCAGTGACATTGCTGAGAGGTGTCACCTCGTCCTCCCACACTCCATGGGCTGTCCCCACTCTGACAGCAGACACTGGCAGCATGGGTGGCAGTGCAGACAGAAGGTGACAATGGCAGAGTGGCTGCCTTGTCCTTCCTGCTGGCACTCAGGGACGGGGAATGGTGGGCAGGGAGGCCACGGGTCCTGCAGGGCACATGACAGGCCAGGCTGCTGCCTGCTGTCCTGCTGTGCGGCCCCTCTTCCCCCTGCTCCCCAAGGGATCACTCAGGAGGGACATGGGACACAGTCCCACCTCCTGCGTGAGAAACTGGATCTGCTGTGAGCTCAGAGGCTGACATTTTGAACCCAGCTGCTGGGGCCAGAACAAGGCTGCTCCTGCCTCGGGAAGGGAATTTCATGAATTGAGGTTTTGGGTGGCTTCCTCTTGGACCATCCAAGGGAGCTTGGGGCTGGTCTCTTCCTCTTTGTCCACTCCAGGCCTCCGTGCTGGCTGGAGAAGTGTGTATTGCCCATGGCGAGCAGCACAGACAGGAGTCAGCAGGCACACACTGCCCCTGCTGCCCTCCTCCTCCTCCTCCTCCACATCCCAGGAGAAGCCCTGGGCTGGGAGGGCACCGCTGACGGGTGGGAATGTGGGATCACCAGGATAAGGCAGGGAGGAACCATGTTGTGCCTGGGAGCCAAGGGAAGAGCTGGCAGCCAGGGCAAGG
The DNA here is from genome assembly GCA_013398115.1 of Falcunculus frontatus. Taxonomy (NCBI): domain Eukaryota; kingdom Metazoa; phylum Chordata; class Aves; order Passeriformes; genus Falcunculus; species Falcunculus frontatus. Next base: position 2,967 of record VZRV01008083.1, read on the forward strand.
GCAAAGTGATGGAGGGGAGGAGGAGCAGAGGTTGGGGTGCCAGGAGAGCCCCAGAAAGCCGGTGAGGAGCCGTGCAGGGCTGGCAGGGGTGAGAGGGGTGCCCACAGGGAGCCCTGGCTACACTCCAGCCCTTTTCCGTGGAGCAGGAGGCTCCAGAGAATAGCTGTCCATGGGCAGAACAGGGTCTGCCCGTGCTCCCAGGCTGCCATGCCAGATTCCAGCTCCTTTAGTGTGTCCCCCAGCCCTGAGCTCCCCATGTCCAGCCTCAGTAGCCACCGGGGGCTCCTAATTATAACAGCAGACAAAGAGCTGGGCTCTGACCGCTGTGCTGCATCTGACAGCCTGTGCCTGGGGACGCTGGAAGTGCTGCTGGCAGTCCTGGCAGTGGCCGGGCTGTGTGGGGGCTTGAGGCCCCCCAGGAGCTGGAGGCTGGAATGGCCAGCAATGCCCAGCCTCAGGCATCACCCCCAGGCTCCTGGCTGCTGCTGCTCTGCCAGCTGAGAAGTCCCCGTGGAGGCTCCAGATGGCCTTGGCTTGGGCAGGACACGGGTGGCCAAGGAAGGTCCAGTCGGGAGCAGAGGTGGAGCAGGAGCGTGGAGGGGGCTGAGGCAAGGAGGGACGTGGGCTCTCCCAAGGCACCGAGCGGGCAGGAGCGTGTCCCAGAGTGTGTCCCAGAGGTGTTCCCGTGCTTCTCCCTGCTGTCTCTGCAGCGGGAGCTTGGGGTTTGCCAGAGCTCTGCTGTGTGCAGAGCGGAAGGTGCCACCTCTGCGGTAGCTGTGCTCAAACGAAGCTGCTGTTGTAACACTGGCCAGGGCACACGCACACACAGCTGCCTGCCAGGAGGACATCTGCCTCTGCTCGCCCTTCAGCTTGGCCTCAATCCTGCCCTTTGGGGACCCTCATGTCCCCCCCCCCCCGGAGGATTTTGGTGAGCTGGCTCTGCTGGGACTCGACCGGGTGTCCCCCAGCTCTGAGATGCGGCTGGTTCGGGGCTGGGGTCCCTGATCCCCCGGTGCGGGAGTGCAGCACGGTGCCCGCTCCCCACCTGGTGTCACTGGCATCCCACCTTGACGTGTCACTGTGGGAGCTGCAGGGTGGCAGCTGGGACAAAGTCATCGGGGGACACGGGGATTTCCCCCTTTCCTCTCCAGGCAGCTGGCTACAGGCAGGGACCCGCCATCTCTTGGAGACCCTGAGTGTGACAACGCAGCCCGAGTGGGTGGGTTCCCGCTCAGGAGGGGGACAAGGCTGGCGACACCCCAGGACGTTCAGAGCTGCAGCTATCGGTGTCCCAGCGCTGTCACCGAACGGGTGTGAGGAGCGCTGGGTGACACCACAGGCAGCCCCGAGCCACGGCGGGCCCCGGCCACCCGCGTCCCCGGGAATGGCCCCGCTGCGGGGCGAGGGTCCCGACTACAGCATCTCGGCAGAATCTCCGGCTCAGGTTGTGCCGTGCTGGATACGGCATCTCCATGGAAACCCCCGGCTCGGGCGGTGCGGGCTTGGGAGATGCCATCTCCACGGAAACCGCTGCGGCGCCCGGATGCGGCCGGGATGCGCCGGGCACCGGGTACCGCGGCGGGAGGGACGGGTGTCAGCGCGCCCCTGGTGCGGGGCGATGGAGGCTGAGAGACCCGGGGAGCAGGGACCAGCCGTGTCCCCGGCACGGGACAGGTTGGGGAGAGCATTTCTGAGCCTGATGCTCCAGCCCCAGACTTGCCTCCCCTGCCCTGTTTGTCCCACACTGTGCCAGCCTGAGCCTCTCGCCTCTGTCCTGTCGGGCGGGGGGCTCAGCCCCTCTCCCACGCAGGGGAGTGGAGCTTAGGCCCATTCTGGGCAGGACCGTTTCCAGCCCATGGGGGCCGGAGGTGTTCAGGGACACGGAAATTCCCCGATCCCAATGAACGAAGGTACAGGACCTCAGGGATCCGGGCGTGTTCCATGGCGGCCCCAGTGCTCGCACTCACATCCTGAGCTTGGGAAGCCAGAGGGACAAGATTTCAGCTGCAGAAACAGCCCAGACGAAATATTTTACAGGTTATTTATAGCCTGCATTAAAAAAAAGATAAAAAAGAAACAAAAAAACCCCAAACCCAAAAAAAAACAGCGACCAAAAGCCTTTTGTTTGTTGATTTTAAATCTGCCTTTTACTCCATCCCGCTCCCACTGGCCTCCCGGGACGCCGGGTGCAGGAGCCCGGCTGCACCGGCAGCTCCCCGGCGCTGGAGCGGCCCTTGCTCTCGGGTGGGTCCCTGCCCCGGGGGACCTCGCGGTGGCCGTGCTCGTCCCCAGCCCCACGGCAGCGCCGCCGGCCCCGCCTCGCTGCCCGCCGCCCGTGTGGCAGCCAGGCTGGGCGGCCCCGGGCCGGGATTAGCCCCCGCTCTCCGCTGGCACCGGGAGCAGCTCGGCCGCCCTCGCCGCGGCTCCCGGCTCCGTAAGCCCGGCTTTGACGTAGCCCGGAAAGTAGGCCAGTAAGAGCAACCGCAGCCGCTCGCGGCTCTCGGGGGACGCGGCGCTGGGGCGGCCGAGGGAGGGCTCCGTGTTCGCACCGCGGCCCCGGGGCTCCCGAGGCCGACGCGGTGGCCGGCGACAACAGGGCTTTGTCCGGCTTCTCTCCGACTCGCACCCTGCCTGGCAGCCTGCGGCCGGCCCTGGTGTCACCGGGAGAGCGACGATCGGGCCGGGGAAGTCCCCGCACGGAGCCACCGCAGCCCGCGGCCGTGCCGGGGTTCCCCGGCCCGTTTCTGTCCCCTTGCAAAGGGCTCTCCCCTCCTTCCCCGCCGCCCTGGGAGCTGCCAGTGGGCATCCCTGGAACCCCCCTTTCCTGCGGCAGACCTGAAACGGGTTCTTAATTGAAAAGCCCCAAGCTGCTGTGCCCAGTAAATCCATTTCTGCAGAGAAATCAGAGGGACAAGCGTTGCTCGATGTGGGGGCTCCAGAGGAGCGTGTGCTGCAGCGGGAGCCTGGAGGGGCCGGGATGTCAGCACCAGCGGTCCCCCTGCACCAGGGTCCCTCCCACTCAACCCAGCAGCTCATGCTAATGCTGTCCCCGTTTATTTTTGAAGCATCTCTGGCTACTGGAAGCCCCAGTTCAAGCCGGTCCAGTCCAGCGCTGCTGTTCCTCACAGGATGAGGCAGATCCAGCTGTGTGGCTGCAGCTGTTCCCTCCCACGCTGAGCATCACCCACACTCAGGCTGCCAGACCCACCAGCTCCGTGTGAGGCAGGGATCCATAGAGGGATCTGCACCTCGGCAGGTCCTGTCGCTGCTCCAGGTGATCCAGCCTGTGACAGCTGCAGACCTGCTTGCTCCACCGAGGCCTGAGCCGGTGTTGCACCTGCCGGCCTCGGTCCTCTGCAGGATCTGTGTCTGAGGACTGCCCTGGTGCCACCATCTTCCCGGCCCTGCAGGGAGCATCACATCGGAGCTGGGGAGGTCCCAGTTCAGGCTGGGGCAGGGCCAGACCTCGCGGGGCTCCATCTTTTACTAAAACAAACACGAACCCCCCTCTGCCCTTCACGACAACCCTGGGGGCGAGGGTTTCCCATGGCAGAGGGACGCAGGCTCTGCTGGGGCCACCGGCCTCGCGAGCGTCACGGCACGGAAATGCTCTCCGCTTCCTTTCCTTTTTATCTTTCCCAAGCAACACAGCCGTGGCTCCATCACGGGCCAGCGCCCTCTGATCCCCCCGCCCCGGGTGCTGCAGGGGCCACAGACACCCGGGCTGGGTCCCCGGCAAAGCCCCAGCCCCACGGCAGCCCCCACTCCCCTCCCAGCCCGGGAAGAGCCAGCACCGAGCCCTGCGGGGGCCGTGGGGTACCCGCGGTCAGCACGGGGGGTGCCGCTGCCCCGGCCCCACAGAACGGCCCCCCTTTCCTGGTCCGATCCGGCTGCAGTGGAGAAGGGTGGTCCTGGGGACGGGCCGTGCCCGGGGCGGGCTGCGGTGCCAAGGTGGGAGGAGGCGTCCTTGACACGAGGGACGTTTCCAGGGATCGGCAGCAGCTCCAGCTCCTGCGCTGGGGCCGGGGAGTGCTTCTCCAACTGGCGCTAAGCACAGCCCACGTTGGAAGTGAGGGGAGAGGCGTGGAGGGATCCCTGCCCTGTCCGTAAGGCTCTGGCACATCTCTCTCCACTTGTGCTGGATGCACCAACCAAGCCCTAAGCAGCACCTCTCTGTCACACTCCGAGGGGTGGCTGGGCACAGAGCACGGGCTCAGAGGTGGGCAACAGGAGTGGGGGCTGCCCGTGGACAGAGCCAGCTCCCAGCGTGTGCAGAGCAGCAGCACCTCACAGAGTTATTTCCAGGTGATCAGGTTTATTAGGGCTGAGCAGGTACTTTGGGAGTGCAGGTGGACCTGAAAAACACCCCCAAAGGCCAGGCTCAGCATGACAAGGTGGGGAGAAAGCCCCTTTGGCCAAGATTTAAAAATCTATATAGGTACAAAAATGGGGACATGAAGGACAAAGGCACAGGACAGGATGTTGGCAGCTATTCCAGTCCCTCACCATGCTCCCAGACCTGCCCCACTATGAGCTCTTGACAAAGCTCTTACCCTCAACTCAGCCAATGCACCTGGCCCTGCGTGGACCCCAAGAACAGGATGGAGGGCACTGGCCCAACCCAGCCCCGGACACTGCCAAGGCAGCCATGCAGACAGCACAGAAAGGGCAGCCCTGGGTTTTATTGCAGGGAAAGAGGTAGAAGGAACTGCACGGAACCAGGAGCTGCTCCTGGTTCCTCCACTCGCTCCAGTTCAAGCCCTCAGGCTCCAGGCGCAGAACTACCGTGCTCTGTGACGCTGGGGCTGTGCCTTCTCCCCTGGCACGGCCTTCCCCCTGGCCACAGCCTTCCCCCTGGCCACAGCCTTCCTCCCAGGCACGGCCTTCCCCCCGGGCACAGCCTTCCTCCCAGACACAGCCTTCCCCCTGGCCACGGCCTTCCCCCCGGGCACAGCCTTCCCCCCGGGCACAGCCTTCCCCCTGGGCACAGCCTTCCCCCCAGGCACAGCCTTCCTCCCGGGCACAGCCTTCCTCCCGGGCACTGCCTTCCTCCCGGGCACGGCGTCCCCCCCGAGCCTGGCCCCGCTGTCGGGGGCCGTGTTGGGGACATCCTCGGCCGAGATGGGCTGGATGATGTGGCCGGCGCGGGTGATGACACGAGGGGCTGTCAGCTTCTGGAAGGCGCGCTGAGTGTTCCACGTGGTGCCCACGGGCGTCCGCACGCTCTGCTCGAACTGCTGGTGCCGCTCGAAGGGGAAGGGCAGCTCGCTGACCTGTGGGGACACCGTAGGGATAACAGCCCCAAGCCACCCAGCCCTGCTCTTCCAGCCCGTGCTGCCCCCAATGCCCACCGCTTCCTACTTGTCCAGGACCCACTCACACTCTGCTCCCCCTTCCGCTGCCAGCAGAGCCCAGGAGGGCTGGAACAACCACCAAGGGAGCAGCCCTGTACATCCCTCCTCCTTCATTTCCGAGCTGTTTAAGCTGGAAGCTAAGCATTGGGCAAGGATTACAGGCAGGGACTGAGGATGTTTTGGGAAGGGATCACAGGAATGCCCCAGGCTCGCCCAGTTGCTGGAGCTCTCCTGGAGACGGGGTGTCCCCACCTGGTGCGCTGCCGCGTGGATGTTGCGCTTCTCGCTCATGATCACGTGGGGCATGTGCTCGTCCTTCCGCGGAGGCGCCGGCGGCGGCTTGATCAGGAACCTGTGGGCAAGCGAGGGGTCAGGGCTGGCACGGGGCTGGGCGCATCCCTGAACTCTCCCCCTCTCACCTCTTGACCTTCCTGGCGCTGGGTTTCAGCCCCGTGCCGCCCCACTCGCCCCAGCCTGGCAGCACCAGGTTCACTGGCTGCGGCTTCGTCGCCTCCTCTGCCTTGCGCTTCTCCCGGCAGAAGTCAGCGACCACATCATCCCCAGCAAAGGCCTCCGTGATCATCCCACACTGCTCCATGCCACCCTCCTGCAGAAGGACAAGGCAGAGTGGGTTACTGGGGGAATTGGGAGAGACTGGGACAAAGGGGGAGGCACTGGGAGAGGGTTCGTGGGTACTGGGGAGAGTGGGAAGGGGGTAAAAGTTACTGGGCAATACTGGTGGGGGTTTGGGGTTACTGGAAGGGGGTTTAGGAGTACTGGGAGTTACTAGTTTGGGGCTTCTCGTTACTGGGAGGAGGTTTAGAGTTACTGGTTTGGGCTTACTGGGAGCTACTGAAAGGAGGTTTGGGGTTACTGGAAGGGAGTTCAGGGTTACCAGGAGAGGGTTTGGGGTTACTGGGAGTTGATGGTTTGGGGTTTGGGCATTACTGGGCGGGTGCTTTGGGTTCTGGGGAGCACGCGGGAGGCTCATCCTGCTCACCTCCTCCTCCAGGACCACCGGCAGGGTGGAGCAGTCCATCTCCTGGGGCTTCCCATCCAGCACAGCCTCCAGGCTGATCATCTTCCTCTTGGCTGCTGTTTTCTTGGTACGTCTGTCCCCAGCCCCGCCTTCCTCCTGCCGCTGCGCTCGCTTCCCTGCTCTCGGGGCTGCCGGCTTCTCCTGCTCTTCCACAAGCTCCTCCTTGGCCAGACTCTCCACATCCTCCATGGTCTGCACGCGGCGCAGCTGCTCCGAGAGCAGGAGCTGCTCCTGGGCCTGAGGGGGTGGCTCCGGCCCCAAGCTCACCAGCTCCTCGGCACAGACTGGGGGGACTGGGCTGTCCCTGGGGCTGTCCCTGGGCTGCTCAGCACCGGCCTCAGTCTCATCAGCACCTATATGTTGAGGGTAGAGATGGTCACTCCACAGGAGTAAGGACAACTGTGTGAAGCCAGCCAAAAACTGTCCCCAGATCCCCCTTCCTTTGTCCAGTCCCACAGCACTCCCAGCCCACCCAGCTCGGGGCCTCAAGCTCCTCACCGTGCCCCTCACCGTGCCCCTCACCGTGCCCCTCACCGTGCCCCTTATGGCTCCCTGTCCGCTCCCGTCGCTTCTGCTCGAAGTCTTGTAGCAGAGCTTCTTCCTCTGACAGCTCCTCCTCCTCCTCCTCCATCTCGTCCTTGCTCTCCACAGCACCAGGCACCGTGCTATCTCTGGGACCCTCCTGTGCCTCAGGCTCTGGGGTTGGGCCACTGGGCTTGCCCAGCATCCAGGGATTAGCCCCGCTGGCCCCGGTGGGCAGGGGCAGGGCCGTGGTGTCCTCCTCGGGCACCTCACACAGCTCCTCCTGGGGCGGCTCCACCCGCACCTTCTGCATCAGCTCCTTGTTCCTGGCCAGCTGCTCCTGCATGGCCTTGCGGGCCTGGGGGGCACCGAGAGGCTCTAACACAGGGCACAGACAACACTCCCAACCTTCCCTGCCCACCTCAGCTTCCGCCCCTTCCCCAAGCAGCACTGAGGGACCTTGCCACGGCATTTCAATGTATAAATGGGCTTGTAAGAGATAGAGAGACTTTATACCATGGCCTGGAGGGACAGGACAAAGGGGAATGGCTGCACTCTGACAGAAGGCAGGGACAGATGGGATATTGGGAAGAAATTCTTCCCTGTGAGGGTGGGGAGACCCTGGCACAGGGCCCAGAGAAGCTGTGGCTGCCCCACCCCTGCAAGTGTCCAAGGCCAGGTTGGACAGAGCTTGGAGCACACTGGGACAGTGGGAGCTGCCCCTGCCCATGGCAGGGAGTCGGACTGGATGAGCTTTAAGGTCCCTTCCCACCAAACTCTTCTGTGGCCCCATCTCACCTGCAGGTCATACTTAGCCATAATGGCCCTGGACCGGGCCCACTTCCCCTTGTTCTGGTGCTTCAGGCTCATCCGCTCCTGGGGGAAGAGAAACATCACACAGAGCTCCCCAAGGAGCAGGGCCCTCCTGAGGGCTGGGGCAGAGGTGCCAAGGCAGCACCTGCATCCTGAGCTGCTCCAACTCCTCCAGCCGTGCCAAGGCGGCCTCAGGGTCCGATTTGTGCAGCTGCTCAAACTCCTTCAGGGCCTGGCGCCTCCGGCTCTTCTTGAGCACGCGGTGGTACCTGTGGCACAGGGGTGGCTCAGGGCTGGGCAGGACAGGGGCAGGGCAGGACAGGGCAGCCCAGCCCTCCCACCGTGCCCAGCCCAGCCCAGCACAGCCTCACTTCTTGCTCTTGATCCGCTTCGCTCGCCGAGCCTTGGCCTCGTAGTAGGACTGCACTGCCCGTGCCTTCTGCAGCTCTGCCCGCCGGCGCCGGGCCTGCCAGGGAGCACGGGGTGAGGGATGGAGCAGGGGTGAGGGATGGGAGCACGGGGTGAGGGATGGAGCAGGGGTGAGGGATGGAGCAGGGGGTGAGGGATGGAGCAGGGGGTGAGGGATGGAGCAGGGGGGGAGGGATGGAACAGGGGTGAGGGATGGGAGCACGGGGTGAGGGATGGGGAGCACAGACTGAGGGCTGGGGCCAAGGAAGAGGCCCCCAGGGCCAGGGCTCAGCAGGGTGAAGCCTCACCTCCTCCAAGCTCATGGCCTGCAGCGAGGCCATCTCCTCTGGTGTCAGCAGCGGGTCTGTGACGGGCTGCTGTGTCTTGTGGAGCAATCCTAAGATCTCCTGCTCCAGTGGAGTTCGGGCCTGTTGGGACAGAAGACACAGGAACAGGATGAGGAGAACTGCAAGGGCCAACGCTTCCCTGGATGTCCCCATCCATTCTCACTGCCCCCAAGTAGGTCTGTGGGAGGCCCAGAGAAGTGTCCCCCCCTTGGGGGACTGGGTAGTCACAGCCCCACTCCCAGGTCCCACACCACAGCCCCTGGGCACTCTCCCAGCACGTGGCCAGGTGAAGGCAGGTAGAATTCCTCCCACATTGGAGAAATGGACTCCCAGTGGCCAGGCAGTGCTGACCAGGTGGCACCACACAAGAGGCATGGAGCAGGAGTTCCAGGCCACGTAATGTCATGTCCCTCTGAAACAGGAAGGGATCTTTGGGCAGATCAATGTGAGTGACAGGTTTGTTGGGAGTTCAGCAGGGGCTGCCACTCCCTCACCTGGGCATCTGACAGCTCCCAGGGATGGCAGTGACTTCCTGCCAGCAGCACAACCCCACAGGAACTCGCATTCAAAACCAAACACATCCTTCTTTTGTGAGGAACGTTTCCAGGCATGCGGGATTTGGCAAACCAATCCCCTCTCGTCTCAGCACTTGTGGCCAAGGGACACTCCCTCGTGCCTGGCCCTGAGAGGCCACAAGGAGGAGAGGGGACAGAGCAGGCTCCAAACCCTCTGCTCACACCTTACCTGGCCCGTCCCAGCTGGAATTGACACACCTGCTCTGCGTGAGGAACACAGACTGCCCTTTTAACCTCCCCAGCTCAGCGGGCACCTGCCCATGCCGGGCCTTCCTCACCTCCACCACTGCTCCTGGCACAGCCAGGGGACATTGACCTGCCCCAGCTGACCCTGCAGCCCCTGGCCAAAGCCCCTGAACCGCCCCAGCTGTGTGACCCCCAGTGCCCACCTTCCACGCCGAGGTGACTCTCTCCAGAGGGGTCACCGTGGCGATGTCCTGCCGCAGGGGGAACACCAGCTGCTCCGCACGCCGGTTCTGCAGGACCACCTGCTGCCACTTCCCCACGTCCTTCGAGGTGGTGACGTAGGCGGCCTCCCTCACCACCTGGAGGGGAACAGGACGGGCAGAGAAAGGCGATGCTGGCGTCAGGGAGGGGCAGGGGGGTACTGGGGGCTCAGCTCAGACCCCCTTTGCTCCCTGCACTCACCCTCTTGGCCTCCTCTTTGCTCAGCGGCAGCTCCACCGCCGCCTTCCGCTTCACTCTGGCCAGCTCCTTCCTCACGCTGCCCAGCGTGGATTTGGGATGGATGGGCTGCAGCAGCTCCGACAGAACCAGCTTCTCCCCAGCACCTACACACAGGCGTGGCACTGCCAGGTGAGGGAGCTGTCCCAGCCCTCGCAGCCGCTCTCGGTGGGCAGCGCCGTCCCAGCCCCCCGCGCCCTGCCCAGCTCCCTGCCTCACCTTTGCAGCTGACATTGAACTCGGACACCTGCCCGCTCGCCTCCGAGCGCTCCGCCAGCTTCCGCCTGCGAGAGAGGGACAGAAAATGACCCCAAAGGTTCCTCGTTTCCCCCGGGTGCTCTGCAGGGTTTGAGGGCCGGTGCCCGAGGGCAGGGGCCGAGACCGCCCCACCCGCCCCTCTCCCTGTGCAGGAGCCCCGGGGCCGAAGGGACGCCCGCACCCCCCGCTCACCGTTTCCGTCCGGACAAGGCGCTGATCGCCTCCAGGAGCTGCCGGTGCCGCCGCTCGCCATCCTCCTGCACACGGCACACGTGGTCACAGGCCCGGCCTGCCAGAGCGCGGCCACGGGGACGGCCCCCGCGCCCGCTCCCATGTGCTCCCCCCGGTGCCCCCACGGCACCGCCCGGCCGAGTCCCGGACCCGACATCCCCGGCCAGGCCACGCCGTCCTCCGCCGCGCCCACCCCGGCCAGGAGAGCGCCCGGAGCCCCTAAGAGAGCGGTGAAGGCCGCCCGGAGAGCCCGTCGCGTTCTTTCCGGCCCCGCTCACCCCCTCCTCGCTCTCGGTGCCGCTCCCGGCCGCCGCCGCTCCCGGGTCCTCCTCCGCCATGGCTCCGCACGCCGGTACTGCCGCAAAGCGCCACCGACTGTCGCGCCGAGCCCTCGCGCCCTGCCGCAAAGGGCGCCCTAACGCGTGACGTTCGGGTTGCCATGGCAGCGGGTCCGGCGGGCGGGGCGGGAGAACCGGCGGGGACCGTGAGGGGCCCGGGGGGGACCGGGGCACCGACACCGCCGTGCCGGCCTCGGACGGCGCCCCCGGGACAGCTCTGGCCCTCCCGGGACGCCGCCGGTTCGCCAGGCAGCGGGAGCCGGCGGTGCCCACCGCGGGCCGGAGCAGCTCTGGGGGTCTCCGCTCCTCCCGTGACCCTCGTGGGTGCCCCCAGCCCCAGGGATTCCGGGATTCGCTGTTTTCCCCCGGGGCTCGGGGACGGAGCTCCCTCACCTACGGCTCCTCCCGCCCGGCCGGCCCCGGCTCCTGGGAGCGTTTTTGGGGTTTATGGGATTCGAAGGATCGTTGGAGCAGATACATGGAGTTCTCAGCTACGGAGAGGTGTCGGTGTCTGTCACCTGCGCCCGCAGCATCCTCTTTGCCGTCCTCCTCCTCCGTCCCGAACTGGGCTCGCAGGGGCTGAGGGCAGGGGCCTGCCGAAGGCACAGGGACAACGAGCTGCTCCCCATCTGCTCGCGTCTCCATGGCAACAGCCGCGGGAAAAGTTCCCTGTTTTCCCCTTGGATTTGACGCTCCGGGCCCTGCCTTTGCTGGCAGCCGTGTGCCCACGGGGAGCGCTGTGTGTGGGATGCCGGGGGTGGGATGCCAGGGGCGGGATGCCCCGAGGTTGGGTGCCAGGCGTGGGTGGGATGCTGGCGGCAGGATGCCGGGGATGAGATACCGGGGGTTCTCCGAACCCAGCCCCAGGGTTTGGGTGTGCGAAACCGTGTGAAAACTACTGTGCAAAATGTGGGGATGGGGCAGGAGGGGCCGGGGAAGAACCCACCGGGGAGCAACCCGTGCGCTCCCCGCGGCGCTGGGGGTCGGCAGCCCGCTCCTTGCGGGCACCC
>VZRV01008083.1:17747-42206 GCA_013398115.1 Falcunculus frontatus
CTGTGCCGTGCTGTGCCGTGCCGCCTGTGCCGTGCTGTGCCGTGCCGCCTGTGCCGTGCCGTGCCGTGCCGTGCCGCCTGCTCCATTCAGCTGAATCACTTGCGCAGTCACACCTTGTCTGAGCACGGCTCCGGGGTGCCCGGAGCCAGGATCCGGCTGGCTGCTCGCCCTGCGCTGGCTCCCGTTACAGCTGAGGCCGGTGGGGACTGGCACCCGCGGCAGGACAAAAGCCACCGCCGTCCCCTCCCAGCCCTGGAGCGATGGCTGCACTCGCGGGGCTCCTGCTGCTGGTGGTGGTGGTTTTTTCCTCCGAGTTTCTCCAGTGCTGTCAGCGGCTCCGCGGTGTCCCCGGGCGAGCGGGCTGAGCCACCTCAGCCCTGTGGCTGGGAATTTCGGTGTGCCGATCGCCCAAACCGCAGCGCTGTGGTCTGGGATCGGGGAAATCTCTCCATCCGGGAGCAAACAGGACCCAGAGGCTGGCAGAACTCAGTGCTGTACCTGAGATCCGACTCCTCCCTCCTAGATAAGGCAGAGGGACGGAGCTGGGCTGGCTCCCGGGAAGGGCTCTGCAGCGACCGGAGTCCTCTGCCCAAGGGCACCTCTCTCACCGCTCCGTCGGCAGGGAGCAGCTCCCACTGCTTGGGGCTGGTCCCTGCAGAGTCCGAGACCTGTTTAACTGGGTCTCCTCCGTAACGCGTCCCATAAAATACAGTTTGACATCCTCTTGGCATTATTTCAGACTCCTAATGGTATGTCAGCCCTGCGGTTGGGCACTTAGCTGCTGTCTGCTTGAGGTGTTCCAGCACGAGGAGAAGACCAGATAAAGCACTTGTGAAATCCCTTTAGGAACTGGGATAATGGGATGTAGTGTCTGGGAGTTCCCTTTGCAGTTCCTGTCTCTCCTGAAGCGAGTTCCACTCTCAGCTGAAGGGAATGGGATTTCTTTTGTCTCTGGCTTTTCAGCACAAAACTTGACATCTGTAAATATTAGAGGCATGATAGCACCAGCAACACTGGCTCCTCACGGGAAGGGGCTGCTCTTGGATTTTCCAATGCCCAGGCATGTTTGTCACTTTGTTTTTCCTACTTTCTTAGCTTTGTAGAGATGAAAATGTCTTTGTTTTCTGATGAGTTGAAAACATCTACACTGCCCCTTGTGTGACTTTGTAGTTTTGATTTCCAAACTCCAGAGACCCAAGGCTGACAGAGTTACATCTGGTTAGATCTGTGGCAAGCATGGTCAAAACTTACACATAAGTTGATTGGTGCCTTTTGATCATTGTAATTTCTCTCAGTAGGAGTGAACTTTTTGCTGTCCAGAGTTCAGCTTGTTTTGCTCCTGTTTCTGCAGGAAGTGGCCACTCACTGGGTTTGGATTGACCTTTTTCTCATATGTGGGTTCCTTCTCAGGAGATGATTTCGCCCTCCTTGCAGCCTCCACATCCTCTGTGGCACCCCCATTCCCAGGTGGATCTTGGGGTGATTTGTCTGTGTGGAGATTTGAGATTTTAGCCGAAAAAAGAGCAATAACATCGGCATAACACATCTGTCTCCTGCCTCAGTTGGGTCAGAAGTTGATGTGTCACTGCTGGCAAATGGGGAGAGGTTCCATGGAGAGCTCCAGCCCTGCCTGTGCTGCTGGGAAGGGCCTGGACAGGGTTGTGGTGTGGCTGGGCTTCGGAGCAGCCACTTCCACACTTACCACAAACACAGGAGCTCCTAGACACTATCCCAGGGCTGGTGTGAACACCCAGGACAGCCAGGCTGAAGTGTCCTGGTGAGGCTCAGGCATTTGGGAAGGATACAGCTCTGCTGGTGCTCAGACCAGGCACACGGTGAGGTTGTGCTGTAGCTGAGCAAAGTTAAACAGGTGATTTGCAGGTGAGATGTGGGTGGGTGATACTGCAGAGCTTGTGCTGAGCCCTGGGGGGGCCTGTCTGGGAGATGTGCTGCCCTGTGGCCGTCCGTGGCTGCAGTCCTGTCACCAGGGCTGGCATGGTGGCTTTCCCCTTCCTCCAGAGCTTTGCTCAATGTGCTGATTACAACAGACCTTCCCAAGCGGGTGCAAAATAACCAGCCAAGCACCGTAACTCATGGCACCTCCCAGCTGCTTCTCCCCCTGCTCCCCATTCCAATGATCTCTTTGTTCAGCCTTCCTGCCCCCAGCCCACCCCGCTGTGATGATGAGTTGTGATAGTGCTGTTATTGTCTGCTTTTTGGTGACAAAACGCTCCAGAGCACAGATATGGTGCTGGGAGTGGGGGAGCAGCATCCTCACATGCCAACAGAGCATCTCTGTTGGCTCTGAGCTCTCCCAAACAAAAGATCTTTAAGTGTCTGTTCCTGAGCTGTGAAATTGTTTAAGAGATGATAAGGCGTGGACTGAAGATACCCCAGTGCCAGTGAGTACCTGAGTACCAAGTGAACACCTTGTGTGGCTGCTTTCCCTGCCATGGACGTGTTCCCTGAGCCACCTCTCAAAGAGTGAGGCCCCTCAGCCCAGCAGAGGATGGGAGGCACCTGCTGGGCTCCGGGCTGGGCTCTGTGCTGGGCCTTGGGGTGCAGTTTCACCCTGGTGGGAGCTCCTCTGGCTCTTACCTCTGCCCTCACCTGCAAGGGGCCACAGAAGCCACCCAGCTAAGGGAAGCTAAGCTAAGCCTGTGTGGAAGCAGGAGGGCCGTGGCTCAGCTCTAACACTGCTCATGGATCCATATTTAAACCCACAATATGTTCATGTTGCCACAGCGGTTCCAAAAGGTGTCCTATCAGCTGGACAAGGGTCAGGCTGCAGCCCTTTGGGGCAGACAGTGTCCAGCTTTTCAAGGAGTAATCACAGAATCATTTAGGGTGGAAAAGACCTCCAAGGCCATCAAGTCCAACCTGTGACCGGTCACCACCTTGTCCCCAGCCCAGAGCACTGAGTGCCAAGTCCAGTTGTTCCTTGGACACCTCCAGGAATGGGGACTCCAAACCTCCCCGGGAAGCCGCTTCCAATGCCTGACAGCCCTTTCCATGGAGAAATTTCTCCTGATGTCCCACCTGAACCTCCCCTGGCACAGCTTGAGGCTTTTCCTCTTGTCCTGTCACTGACTGCCTGGGAGAAGAGGCTGACCTGCACCTAAACCCATGTCCCATGTTCCTAACCCCATATTTCTACCCCAAATGAGCTCCAAGGTTTTTGTTTACTCGCTGGCTGACTCGCAGCTGTCCCTGGACTTTGCCCTTGCAGAGGGAATGCAGAGTTATCTTGGGCTGCCTGAAGATGATAAGCTCGGCCCTCCAGTTCTTCGTCTGTGGGCAGGGCTGGGCACAGGGACGTAGCTTTGGGGAACTCCAGAGTGTCTGAAATGAAGGATGTTGGTTTAGGGGCCAGCCCTGTGTGTTGCTGTGGGCTCCTGGTGTTGCAGCTGGGACTAAAGTGTGCTGTAGCTTCAGTGTGCAGCCCTTCTGTGCTTGTCACACGTGGGGACAGCCGCTGGAGTCAGGCAATGGCCCGGGATGTGTTCCTGCAGTGGGCCTGCAGAGCCTGGTGCTGCCAGCTGGAGCTGGAAACTGCACTGTGTTTGGGGAGTCTGTGGTGGGAATGCTGTCCAGAATGAAACAGTGCTGTGGAGGTCATGGAAATGGCCCTGCTTGGGATGGCAGCCCCCCCAGGGAGGATAATCCCTGGCCCCTCACCGCAGTAGCGTGATGCTCCCGTGGAGAGTGGCTGTGGAACAGCAGGAGTCTGGGATGGATCCACCCCTCACCAGAAGGGATAAAGCGTGTATCCTAGAAAGCCAGGAGCCTGAATGCCTGGGTGCCCAGCTGCATCAGGAGGCTGGGGAAGGGATGTGTGCGAGGAGAGACATGGCACACGTGGTGGGATGAAGGTGGGGTTTCCCTTAAACCATAGCAGAGCTCCAGAGGGACTTCACCCCAACATCAGCAGGGTTTTCTGAAGGAGTCGGGGTAAAATGTGGTTTTTTTCAGCTCAGTATGTCTCTAAAACATGACTTCTGCCCAGGCCTTCCACACAGCCTGTGCTTTGGTGCCCATGGGGACATGGCTGTGGGTGTCCAGGAGTGGCACAGCCATGGTGAGATGAGTCCCTTTGCCTCTCCTCCATCAGCAGCATCAGCACCATAAACTCCTCATTGGGCCTTGCTGCATTTACAGAGCAAACAAACCTTGTTCCCTTTCGAGCTGGGGGAGTCTTGAAGCAGGAGCCTTTCTGCTTTTATTTGGAGCGTTCCAGTCCGTTGTCTCAGAAAAGCCAAAGGAAGCCAGGTGTCTTGTTGCATGGGAATGTTGCGCTTCCACAGGAATCCCTTCCTGAGAAGCACAGGATGCACTTAATCCCAATAATTTCTGTGGTGCTGGAAGCTGCTGCCCTTTAGGGGCCAGAGATTCCCACCATCCCCACAGGCTTGCATGCCTTCCAGCTCTTCAGGATGGGGTCCCTGACCAGGCCTTGGGTGCTTCTCCCAGTGCTCTGGCCCATCCCTTGGCAGCAGGAATGTAATGGACAAGGTCTCTCCAGCTGCCTGGTTGTGTTTCAGGCAGCGCTTAAAACGGGAGCTGAAAACAGAACAAATGCTGGGAAGTATCTGTGCCTGGCTGGTGGAAAACACGGAGATGCTGTGGTGGTGCCTGGTTGTTGGAGCTGCCCCAGGAGTGTTCCCCTGTGGTGGTGGGATCAGAAGGATGTACTGAACAGCTTCTCTGCTCCACATCTGAGCAGTGCCCGGGCTCTGATGCCGTGCCAGGCGCTCGGTGCCAGCAGACTCTGACTCATCGCCTCCCGCCCCGTGTCCGCAGGTGCCGGTACCTGGCTGTCCAGCTGTCCCCAGCCATCCCCGTGTTTGCAGCAGTTCTGTTCCTGTTCGCCATGGCCACGCTGCTGCGGACCAGCTTCAGCGACCCCGGCGTGATCCCGAGGGCCCTGCCCGACGAGGCAGCCTTCATTGAGATGGAGATCGGTGAGTGTGGAGTGGCCGAGCTGGTGAGGGATGGAAAAGCCTCTCTATTTATGGCATATTTCTAGGTTACAGTCCCTGCAGAGCTTATCTTCCTGGCTGGACCTCCAAAAGTGAGGATTGCCCCGATCTGCTGGCTCACTGTACTTGGCCGAGTCTCAAAAAGGTGGCACGATGTACCTGCGTCCCTCCCTGGGAGCCATTTCACCTGCTGCTTTCTCTCCCATAGCCACGTACATACAAACTCAGTTTGCTTTTAGAAGGGGTACAGAAAGCTTGGAGCGGTCCCCTTGATCCTTCAGGGAGAGAGGAGGTTTAGTGGATGCGAGTAATAACACCCAGCCCACTCTCAACATGCCCATGAAAGCTCTGGCATCCCTTTTCCTGCCTCCAAGCTGCCAGGTTGGCTCTGGCCCGCGTGAGCAGAGCTGCAGCCTCCGGCTCCGGAGCCAGCGGGCTCCGATCCCGCTGGTAGGAAAGGCAGGGAAGTGAGTTGTCGTTTGAGGCCTGGCGTGTTGCAGCAGCAGGTCCGATCTGTGCCCGGCTCTCTCTGGCAGAGGCCACCAACGGGACCGTGCCGCAGGGTCAGCGCCCGCCCCCGCGCATCAAGAACTTCCAGATCAACAACCAGATCGTGAAGCTCAAGTACTGCTACACCTGTAAGATCTTCCGGCCGCCCCGCGCCTCGCACTGCAGCATCTGCGACAACTGCGTGGGTGAGTGGGGCTGGGGCCTGGGGCTGCCCCTGCTCCTCGCAGGGAGCCTCAGGGGAGGGACAGACCCGTGCCCAGGCTCGTGCTGGGCAGCTCTGCACTGGTGGAGTGTCCAGGCTGCCTCGTCTTGTACTCAAGGAGCTTGAGGTTTGCTCAGAACCTGGAGCCAGGTGGTTGCTCTCTGCCAGGACTTTGGCAGTAACCAGTCTAACCGAGCCCAGCTGCTCTGTGTACATGTGCAGCCCATTTTTGAGTTCCACTGGGCTCTGGCCTTGCAGGACTGGAGGGTTCCAGTGGAGGGTTGTGTCTCAGGTGACAGCAGCTCCTTCATCAGCATCAGATTGTGCCATTCCCTGGGGTGCCCTGGTTGTTGTCCTCCTTCTGTGCATGTAATTGGCTCATGTTCAGCATCACTGCTCCAGGCAGAAATCCCATCCTTCTGCACCCCTTTCCTACTCTTCAGATTCCCAGCCTTTGTGTGTTTATGCAGTTCCTTGAACCCTCTCCTGATTATTCCAAGAACTTGGGGACCCCCAGGCCTTCATCTAACCCATGTGCTGTGGCTGTTGTACCTCAGGGAGAGAAGACACATGCCGGGGTCAAGCTCAAACTCTCTCTTAATGTGCAAAATGACTCGTTATAAAACAATGTTGGACTTTTTGACCTCCTGAAAGGAGGCCAGAATGTGGGGTCCTGAGTGAGCAGAGGGTTGGACTTGGCAGTTTGCGTCAGCCTGGGGGATTTTTGAGGTGGGAGCGCAGGAGCAAGGATCTAGAGTGGGCAGGGCCATGCCAGGGCAGTGCTAATCTTCATCTTGGCTTCCCCAGAGCGCTTCGACCATCACTGTCCCTGGGTGGGCAACTGCGTGGGGAAGAGGAACTACCGCTACTTCTACCTCTTCATCCTCTCGCTCTCCCTCCTCACCATCTACATCTTCACCTTCAACATCGTCTACGTAGCACTGAGTGAGTCTGCCTGGAAAGCTGGATGGCTGGGAGGGAGGGAGGGAAGGAGTGGGGCTACAGATGGTGTGAAACCAGAGTGCTGGAGTGGGAAAGGGAACTGGACTCAGTGGGATGTTCCAGATTAAAAAAATCTCTCTTTTTGTACTGCAGAATCTCTGAAGATTGGGTTTCTGAACACGTTGAAGGAAACCCCAGGGACATATCCTTCCATGGTCCTGAGGGCTAGGCTTCTCCAAAGCTGGGGGTTAGTGGGAGCTGCATTGAAGAGTGGCTGCCTGGGCCACTCTGAGTCTTTCAAAGCATTTTCCCCCCAGATGACAATGTGGGGAGCAGTTTCGTGGCTTTTGAGAGGAGAACAAAACAGAAAACAGTGGCTAGGAGAGGAAGAGAAGTTGGTGTTTCTGGGGGTAGTAACAGGTGGGCTGGGCCTGCTCTCAGGCTGTTCCAGTCCTTAACTGTTCTCACTGTACTGGAGGTGCTCATCTGTTTCTTTACGCTGTGGTCGGTGGTGGGGTTAACTGGGTTCCACACCTTCCTGGTGGCACTGAATCAGACAACCAACGAAGACGTAAGTAGAGCCTTCCTCTTGCTCTGAGCTGTCGCCGTTTCTCAGTGTGTCAAGGCTGTGCACAGCACAGGGATCTGGGGGCTGGGGCAGGGTGTCCCTGGACCTTGAGTTGAGACCAAATAGTTGAGCTTGTGCCCAACTGTTTCAGATTAAGGGGTCCTGGACTGGGAAGAACCGCGTGCAGAATCCCTACAGCCACGGCAACATAGTGAAGAACTGCTGCGAGGTGCTCTGCGGGCCCCTGCCCCCCAGGTGAGCTCCTGAGGGGCAGCCTTGACCTTTGTCTTCCACCAGCTCTTCTGCTGGGAAGAGAGGTGGGGTTTGGGGAGACGTGGGTCTCTGATGGCGTGGCTGTGTCCTTGCAGTGTCCTGGACAGACGGGGCATCCTGCAGCAGGAGGAGAGCACAGCTCAGGAGGGGTCGTGCCCGCGGGGGCCCGGCACGCAGGAGCCCCCGACCACGCAGGGCCCTGGGCAGGCCCAGGAGGGTGGCATGAAGCAGCAGGACGGCAGCATTCCTCCCCCCAGTGCCGTGAGTGATCCCCTTGGGAGCTGGGAGGGCTCTGGGACAGCGAGAGAAAGCTGAGAGTGTGACTTAGGAAGGACAAAATGACATGAGAGGCTGCTGCTGAAAAGCTTGTTTGCTCTGACCCTGGAAACCAGCGTGTCTTGGTTTCCCTGGATTTCCTCAAAGGAGATCACAGCTGGCTGTGGTTTTGGAGATCAGTCCTGCCATGAGAGCACTCCGGAGCTGTTGCCCACGGAGCTCGGTGGGGCTGTGGAGGGCTGGGAGGTTGCAGGCATCTTGTTCTGGTGCTGCGTGTGAGCTGCAGGGCTGTCCCTGGGATCTCCATCCCAGAGAAAATTGTTGTGGCCCTGAGCAGCCTGCTCTGTGTTTGAAATTAGTCCTGCTTTAAGGACATGGTTTGACAGGAGAGCTCCAGAGTGCCCTTCCCACCTAAATTATTCCATGAACGTGGTGGGAAATGGCTCGGCTTGCTCCTGCTTGGGCACAGACTGCTGCTTCTCAGGTGGACACAGTCCAGACACTTCTGCTGGAGCAGCCCAGTGCTCCAGTTCTTCCTGAAGCTGCTGCTCTCCCTGTTGGGTGGTTTCTGGTTTCTCCTTTCCCCAAGCCCAGCTGAGACGGCTGCGGTGGAGCTGCAGGCAGTAGCGGGGTGCTGGGGGCTGTGTGCTCGGGCTCTGCACTGCGGTGCTCCTGCAGGTCACTCTGTGCTCTCCCCAGGTCCCTGCGCCGTCCCTGAGCGACGCCGAGATGCCAGAGGAGAAGCAGCGAACGCCTGGGGAGCTCCCGGTGCCGCCCCCGGACGCTGGGCGAGCGGAGCACTAGCATCTGCTTGGAAGGGAGAACTTTCTTGTTTTGTCTAATCAAAGCTGGAAGTGGTGGAGGAGAGGAGGAGAAGGGCTGGATGGCAGGCACCCGATTCCCCATGGCCATTTTGCTTTAGTCATTACTCAGCGCGGTGCGGGCGGCGCCGGCCCCGCGCGGTGGCACGGGACAGCGAGCGTGGCCGACTCCCTGGTCACCACGGGGCACTGCCACCACCGGGGCCGCTCTGCCTGGGGCCGGCCTCTGGCTCTGCGGGCTGTCCTGGACGCTCCATCCCGGCGCAGGGCTGGGGCTGTCCCTCCGCCGGGGCCCGGCTCTGACCAGGCGAGGCCCTTGGGAGCAGCCCGCTCCCTCCTGCTGAGGAATCCCCACACGAAGGGGAGAGCAATCGTGGCAGCAGCGTCCTCTCTCCCCTCCTCCCTCCTTCCTCTAATCCATCGCGTTGTGTCGTGGTTGGCGTGGCAAGGCTTGTCAGGAGACATTTTGGTGCCCAGAGGACCCAAACAAGCGGGAAGGAGTTCTGCTGGCAGTGGTTTTTCAGTAGCTTTCTTCCTGTGCTCCTTTCCATGGGGTGTAGCAAGGCAGCAGCTGTGAGGGGACCCTCCCTCCCATCCTGGCCTGGGGCTTACAGCACCCTGGGGGTTCCAGGGAGGGAGAGGGCAGCCCCCACCCCTCCCTGGCCGCAGAGCAGTTGTGCCAGGGTGGACTGAGCTGCAGGGAAGGCTCTGCCTGTGCCACTGGCTCCTGGCTGGTGCTGGGGCTGCATTTGCTGGCGGGTGTCCACACTGAGCCCTCCCTGGCTGTGGCACGGCCGCTCTGCAGAACCTCAGCCCCGATTCTGTGTTGTGTCATTGCGTCCCCATGTCCCCCCCTTGCCTTGCTCTGCAGTTCTCAGCCACCCTACACTGGCTTTGGCAGCCTTGGATCTTCCCAGCACTGTGCCAGCTGCCCGGGGCTGGGCTGTGTGGTGTCGGTCACTTGCGTGTCCTCAGCGGAGGAGGAGAGGCTGGGGGATGGTGGGAGAGCTCTGTGCCATGGCAGGGCTCCCCCACTCCACAGCCCCATCCCGCACTGGCAGGACCCTCACACTGTGGGGTCCCCGCAGAGGCCATTGGTAGAGGAGAGGCCATTCCGTGCCCTGGCAGCTCTGCATCCCACGCCCCGGGCACTGGGCACTCCCGTTTGTCCCCCAGGCGTGCCAAGGGTGGTGGCAGGTGGAGGGTGCCCGGCCTGGCCAGTCCCCTGTGTGTGTGTGTGTGTGTCCCTGGTGCTCCTGCCTGGCAGTGGGGAACTGCTGCTGCTCCGTCCCTGGCCTCTCGTGCCCCCTGCTCTCAGCAGTGGTGAGGAGCGGGCACAGCCGGGATCCTGCTCCCTCTGGAGCCTCCCTGTGCCTCCCACCTCGCTCCTTGCCCCTGGGCCGTGGCTGG
The DNA here is from genome assembly GCA_013398115.1 of Falcunculus frontatus. Taxonomy (NCBI): domain Eukaryota; kingdom Metazoa; phylum Chordata; class Aves; order Passeriformes; genus Falcunculus; species Falcunculus frontatus. Next base: position 27,729 of record VZRV01008083.1, read on the forward strand.
CGGCGAGGGGTGCGGAGTTAAAGCGGCCCCGGCACTGCCCCCTGTCCCGGGTGAGAGGGCAGAGCTGCCACAGCTGCTCCCAGCTGGAATGTGCCAGGGAAGGAGCCCCGCAGCCAGCCCAGCCCCATCCCGTTCCATCCCCTGGGACAGGGCTCCCGCGCCCCACCCCGTGGGAGTCGCCCCAACACGCTACTGACCAAATCTCCAATTCGGTGTGAAAAAGTGTATTTTTTGGCTCTGCTGCTCCCTGTTCCACGCGGTGTGTGGAGTGCTGCCTGCCGGGACCTGCCTGCACGGGTCAGGGTCTCCAGAAGGAAGGAGGGGGTTGGGTGAGGGTTGGGCGTTCTTTATTTTTTTCTTCTTATTATTTTTTTTAATTTTAAAACAATGAAGGAAACTTAATTGGTTTGAAAATGGCTGAGCTGTAGCCCCTGCGTGTCTGTGCTGCCCCAAGCCAGCTGCCTCTTCCCCCTTCCCTGTGCCTCTCCAGGCCTCTCCATCTCACACTTCCAGCGTGTCTTAGCTGTGTTATTTGCATCTTGCTGTCCCCCACGGCGGTTAAGGGGGGTCTCTGTTGAGAAGTGACAGTGTCCTGGGAAGGCTTTAGGTGCCTGCAGACACAGCTTCCCTCCCCAGCTCCCTTCCTGAGCCTGCTGGCAAACCTGGGAAAAGCAGCCAATGCCTGCGGTGTCTTGGTGGGGAGCGCGGTGCCCCGGCATGCCCAGAGCCCCTGGCAGTGGTGCAAAATGTCCTGGGGCTCCTCGTGCCCACCCAGCATCTGGCTCTGGTGCAGGGGCCGAGCTGGGCCCCGAGGTGCCACTGCTGGGGCTCCCCTGTCCCCTACCAGCAGCTGTCCCCTCCAGTCCAGCCCCACTATTAGGGCCAGAGCGGGAAGTGGCAGTGCCGGCAGGCTCAGGGGGATTCTGCCATGGAGAGAGCCCCCAGCCGCTCCTCAGAACCCCCCAGCTCGGCCTCCTCCCGGCTACCATCCAGGGTCTCTGATCCCTCGAAGCAGCCGGAGTCCCGGGGAATGTCCCCTTTGGGCTCTGAGGGGGATGGCAGGGCTTCGGAGGTGTCACCGTCCTCCGGCTCGCTGGCTGCTGGGAGAGGGGCCGTGGCATTAGTGGTGCTGCTGGGTGCCCAGTCAGGGGCCCTCCCATGCTCTCCCCAGGACTCAGGGGGTCTCCCACCCCTCCCCAGGACTCTTACCGTCGTAGTCCAGGAGGAGCTCGGCGGCTGTCAGCAGCTTGGCGCGGTGCTGGGGGTCTGTGATGTGCAGTTCGTTCAGGTGGGTCTCCCGCAGCTCCTTGAAGTCCTCCAGGGTCTGGTCCCCATTCAGCAGGAGGGTGGGGGTGTGTTCCTGGGTGGGGGGCGTGGGCAGGGGTGAGCGGGGCTCGGGTGGAGCCCCTGGCTCCCTCCCCTGACCCCCGGTGCTGGCCTGTGGCTCCTGCCTCAGTGTGGGTCCATGGTGGGCACCTGCCCCCACATTACCCAGAAAGGCCCCGTGTGTCCCCTCTGTGCCCCTGGGGTGCCTGGTGGAGGGCCCCACACGGGTGGGGGATAGTGGAGGGGCTGGTCCCAGTGCTGGCACCCCGGTCACAGCTGGGTGCTGCTGTCCCCACGGCCCCTGTCCCTCACCTGCAGGTTGATGCGCTCCAGCAGCTCATGGAGGGTCTTGGGCTTGAGGCGCTTGTTGCGGCTGGAGCCCCGGCTCCTGCGGGCAGGGACTGTCTCCTCAGGGATCACATCCACGTAGATGAACTTGAAGGAGCCCACCCTGTTGTTGAGCAGCCCAGTCCAGGTGCCCACAGGCGGCTTCTCGATGATGCCGATGATGTCCCCTTTCTAGGCCGAGGGACATGGGATGGTGCTGGGTGCAGGCTTGGGGACAGCCAAGGAACACCCCCACCTCAGGGGGGTCCCCAGCCACCCTCCCTCCCTCCCTCCCCAGGGCCGCAGCGGCCGTGGCTCACCCGCAGCTTCAGGGAGTCCTTGTCGTAGGGGCTGGGGGTGAAGTCGGTGTGGACGCGGGCCCGGCCGCAGAAGGGGCCGCTGTAGGCTGGGGCAGCCTCCTCCAGCCGCCGGCCGTCCCCGGGATCGCCAGGGCTGGGAATGTCGCTGCCTGCAGAGAGGAGGGGGTCAGGATGGGCCCGGCTGGCACACGGGAGCAGTGTCCCATCGGGGCTGGCCTCACCGCTGGACATCTGGCGTCCGAGGGCTGGGCGCCCGTCCTCCTCCTCCTCCAGCTCCAGGTACGACAGGGGCACCTTGTCATGGCTCCGCTCTTCCGCGCTGCCGGCTGGGGACAGGGGGCATGGGGACCCCTCCTCCCCCGCCTCTCCCTGCTGGGGGTACCGGGGTCAGGCCAAGAGAGGGGGAGCTGTCCCCTGCTCACCTGTCCGTGTCCCCACAGCCCCGCTCACCTTCCCCTCGGCCAGCGCTCTCACGGCCATCCTGCCCATCTTGCGGTTCATGGTGCGGGAGATGACCGCCCGCCACTTCCTGCCCAGCTTCGTCCCGCTGCTCCGCACGGCATCCTCGGGACTGGCACTGCTGGCATCATCCTCAGGGATCTGCCACGGGGATGGAGAGTGAAGGTGGAGCCCCCCACCCTGACCCCGCAGCAGGGTCACACAGGGCTGTGAGATCCCAAATCCCACCAGTGCTGGCACCCTGGGGCTGCTCCAGGACACGTGGGCCACTGGTGAGACCAGGAGTTTCTGGAAACCAGCTCTGAAATGGGCTGTTCCCAGGGGAGCAGGATGTGTCAAGGGGTGCTGCTGCCCCGGGGATGCTGGGAACTCACGTTCTCCTCCAGGTTGAACTCCTCACTTGACACGGGAGAGCTGACCTTGGACTTGCTGAAGTCCTTGAAGCTGCTGGAACGCTGTAGGGAAAGCTGGGAGCAGGGGCAGAGGTGGGAGGGAGGAGAAGGAAAGGTGTGAGGGCTTCTTCCTGCACCCCCTGCCCCAGCTCCTCTCATCCCTTTGGGCTGCTCTGCCCATCCCAGAGTGATGCCAGTGCTGGGAAGAGTTTTTTGGCTGGCACAGCCTTTCCTGTCTGCCCTATTCCAGGAGCTGCCGTGTGTCATGAATTCCCCAGAACTGGGATGAGGAGCTTTGGTGCCTGTGCAGCTGCTTGGCACAGCATTCTCGGGGCAGGGATGCTCTGGTGTGGAGCCCGGCACTGCCGTGCTGGGAGCAGCCCAGGGCTGTGCCATGATGCCACCCTGGCACGCAGGCCAGGACGTGGGGGGACACGGCTCTGCAGTGCCACAGCTCCTCTCAGCACAGGTGGGCAGGCAGGGAAGGGCTGGCAGCACCAGAGCAGCCATGGCCCTGCTGCTACCCACAGGGACAGCTCCAGCACTGGAAGTTTTCCATGTTTTCCACCTGTGAGTGTCACCCCATAGCCCAGAGAGCACACCCCCAGCATCCCCAGCTGCCTTGGTGCCACCTCCACGCCTAAGCCATCAAAGCTGGCTTTGGATCTCAGTCTTGGTGCATCTCTCTGTCCCTGCCCCTTTCAATCTTTCCTGTGCCCCCGCCTGCCTTCCTCTCCCTGGCCTCATTGTCTGTCTCACATGGAAAGGTTTCTCCATGCCCGGAGTGTCCTTGGTGCCAGCACAGCCACCCTCCCCAGGTGTCCCTCATCCCTGGATGCCAGCACCAGCGTGCTCTCATCGGGGTGATGTGAGCTGAGATAAAACAGCGCTGCAGCTGGAAAAGCCACTGCCCTGGGGCTAGAGGAGCCAGGGGAGAGCCTGGCAGCGGGATGTGAGTCAGGGCACTGGGCTCTCCCGGCACAGGGCAGGGAGGGGGAAGTGAGAATGGCTGTGGCTGGGCAAGGGCAGGGGATGCCCACTGGGACTGGCCACTCCAGTGAAGGGAGGGGGATTTCACCCAGATTTCCTGCGGGAGCTCGCCAGCACAGAGGAGCTGCCAGGGCAGGGCATGTGCCTGTCATGGGCAGGACCCCGCGCCAGGCACTGCCCCTGCTCCCCGCGGTGACTTGCTGATGCTGATGCCAGCCCAGCAAAGCTTGGCAAGAGCTGAAGTGCCAGCTGGTGCGAGACCTGGCGGGGGATGAGGAGCCAGTTTTGGTCCCCACTGGTGACTTCAGCCGCAGGGTGGCACATGGCCGTGCCATGCGGGGGGCTCTCGAGAGGCCGTGACGGCGGCAGGTGGGGCTCCTGTGGCTCGGTCTCGGAGCGGTGCTGCCGGAGGAAGCGGCTGGCGCATGTGACGGAGCTGCAGCCCGACCGCAGCACCTTGCACAGCCGCCACCGCAGCCATGGCCCCCAGGAAATGACGGGCGGCCGCCCACGCCCGGGGAGGCCATGGAGAAGGGGGGCACAGCCTGCCCCAGCACAGCCCCACGGCTCCCACCGGCACCGCAGCTGGCACCCACGCTGATCCCGGGGGCTGTGCATCCCAGCCACCCGTCCCAGCAGGATGGAAGCCAGACTGGGAGGTGGACAAGGCCGGGAGCACGCGCTGGCGAGGCCACAGTGGCTGGTGGCAGCAGAGATGGACTGATGGCAGCAGAGATGGACTGATGGCAGGGCCGCTGCCACCCTGCCCCAGCCCCCGGGGCCCTGCCCCAGCCCCTCGGCACCAGCGCTGCTGCTCAGCATCCCACGGCAGCCCAGGCCGGGACAGCTCTGGAAGTGCCGGGACATCCGAGATGCTGAGGGCAGCTGGATGCCGCCAGCACTCACCTTCCTGTGTCCCGGCTCCTTGTCGCCGGCGTTGGAGGGCTTGCGGCGCAGCATGGCCGGGGGCGAGGGCAGCGTCCGGCAGCGCCGAGCACGTCCCGTCCCGTCCCGTCCCGCGGCACCGGCACCGAGCCGGGAGCGCACAGGAAGCTGGCGGTCACATGAGAGGCGCTTGCAGCCGTGCTCGGGGTGGCTGGCGAGGCGCGGGCTGGGGCAGGAGGAAGGAAACCCTCCACCGAGCTGCTGCCCTGCCCGGGGCCCCTGGGTGGGGACGGTGTCTGCGCCCTGGCACCTCTCGGCCGTGCTGCCCCTGGGTGACGCTGCCCGTGCCCTGCCTCCCCTGGGCAGTGCTGCCGCCCCTCGGTGATGCTGCCCCTTGGCCATCTGCAGATGGGCATCGTGTGTCCCCCCACGCAAAAGGTGACAGTCCCCAATCCCTCTGTCGTGCCCACCCCCGTGCCTGCTCATCCTGCCGGGACATGATAGCCAAGCCCTCCGTGTGACACTTGGTCTGGGATGTCCCCCGTATCCGCAGGTCCTCCTGGCTTGGCATCACACCCATGCTCATGGTCACCCTGCTGCTGCCACCCGCGGGGACATCCCTGGTTGGGCCGGCTGCCCTGCACATTCTCACTCCAAATCCTCCATCTTCTGCCCCAGAATTACAATCTGCCCAAATCCATCTCCTCACTGTGGCATTGGCTTGGTCGCCCCAGGGCCGGACAAGGTGGCACAAGCAGGGTCACAGGAGGGGGTTGAGGGCCGGACTGCAGCCCTACTCCCGGCAGCGAGGCAGCGCGCAGCACATCGGGCACAGCAGGGCCCGCCGTGCTCGTGTTTAATCACAAACGAGCAAACAGAATACAACAAAACAAGGAAGTGAGCGCGGGGGAAGACCCGGCCGTGGTGGGAGGGGGTGGAGGGGCCATCGGTGCGGGCTCAGGCCCCCAGCCCGCTGAGCAGCACCGAGAGCAGCGAGGCCAGGGCCAGCGTGCCCGCGGCGGCGGTGCCGGCGCCGCTCACCGGGAAGGGCTGGGTGCTCTCCCGCAGCCACTCGTACTCCTCCTCCAGCCGCTGCCGCCGCAGCTCCGGCCCCACGTGTGCCCGGATCCTCTCGTAGTAGGAGTTCAGGTACCGGATCTGCAGCCAGGCACCGTGGGGAGCTGCGGGGGGGTGGCCTGGATGCTGCCCCCCCCCCTTTGGCCCTCCCCGTCCAGTTGTCCCACACCCCAACCACTGTCCCCACCTGCAGAGCTCATTGCCCCTCTCCATCCATGCATCCATCCCTGCTCTGTCCTCATTTACCCACTCCAGCCTCATGCCATGCTCCTGGTTTTTTGCTGAGCTCGCATCCGTGCTCTGATCCCCACCCTGAGCACACCTCCGTACCTGCTCTGGGGACAGGAGGCTGAGGTCGATCAGGTTGCGGTCATAAGGCACCAGGGACACCACCTCGAAGGTCAGAAAAGGCTTCTCCCCGCTCTGGTGCTGCCATAGAGAGGTGTCATTGGGTGTCCCCAACCCCCTTGGAGCTGCCCCCAGCCCTGACTCGATGCAGGCCCCCACGCTGTGCCACCCCTGTCCCCCCTGTCCCCCCATCCCCGTTGCCCTACCTCGGTCTGTGCCTCCACCACGAGGGCGACGTCCTCAATGCGGATCCCGAACTCGCCATCCCGGTAATACCCGGGCTCTGAGGGCCGGGAAGACGCCTGGTGAGCCCCCAACCCCTGCGGCTCCCCCAGCCCACCCCAGCAGGGCTGGATCTGGCCCCTGGTTGGGCTCTGTGCCCGGGGTTGTCCCGGAGAGCCGGGGTGCTGGGACATACCGATGGAGGTGAACATGCCGGCCTCCAGAGGCACGTTGTTGGACTGGAAGCCCACGGGCCCTGCAGGGACATGGGGTGGGTTAGAGCTCTGGGATGGCATGTGCTGCAGGGACACGCCAGCAGGGACCACAGAGCAAGGACTGTGGGGCCACCATGGCAAGGACCACTACAAGGACAAGGATCATCCCAGGAAGGATGATCATGCCAGTAAGGACCATGAGACCACCCTGGCACAGACTGTGGGGACATCCCAAGAAGGACCATGGTGTCACCTTGGCAGGGACTGTGGGGCCGTCCTGACAAGGACCACTGATTGGATCATCCCAGCAAGGACCATGGGACCACCTCAGCCAGGATCATGGGATCATCCCAGCAAGGACCATGCAGTCACCCTGGCAAGGATCACGGGGCCACCCTGGCAGGGATCATGGGGCCACCCTGGCAAAGACCACAACATGCTGCAAGTGGGGATTCCCCTGTCCCTTAGAGAGGCTCTGCTGGGTGATGAGAAGCCCCCAGTGAGCTCCTGTCCTCGTCCCTGTCCCCGTAGCTCAGCCCACGTGCCCAGCACCAGTGCTGGTGGCACCTACACTCGTGGACTGAGAGGAAGTTGCCGATGCCGTGGCCAGTCCCATGGCCGTAGTTGAGTCCAACGTCCCAGAGCGCCCGGCGGGCGAAGGACTCCACCGTTCTCCCTGGGGAATGAAGAGGTGGGATGGGGGCCAAGGAGCCTATGGGGCCTCCCAGTGCCCTCCTGCTCCCTGTGCCAGGGGTTCTGTGCAAGGCCAATGCAGGGTTTGGCACCCACCTGCTGTGTTGGGTGGGAAGATGAGACGGGAGAGGTTGATGTTGCCCATCAGCACACGGGTGTAGGCTTCCTGTGGGGCATGGCGGGGGGTGAGCATGGTGGTACCCAGCCACCCACCCCTGCACATCCAGCCCTGGCCGAGACCGTGGTGCTGAGTGCCATAGGGAGTTCTGGGCAGTGCAGGGGGTTCTGGGCAGCACGGGGGGGTAGTGGGCATCTCAGGGGTGTTCTGGGCAGTGCAGGGGGATGTTGGCTGACACGGGAGGGGCTGGTACCTTCTGCAGAGGGGTGGGCTCACCCCAGTGCACCGTCCGAGTGATGTCTGTTGTCCCGTCCCTGCAAAGGGGGGTCATGAACGGGGCTGATGCAGCCCCAGCGCTGGCTTTGGGGGCCCCTGGGTGTGGGGCTGTGGGGGGGTCTCTGTCCAAAGCTACGCACAGATATTGCCCTCCTGTGTCAAAGAGGTACATCTCGCCTGCAGACAGCGTCCGGCTGCTCCCGTTGGAGGGGCTGCGAGGGGAGGGGGGTCAGAGCCCTCTCCCAGCTGCCCATTGCCCACTGCCCCCTGCCCACCACTGCCCCAGCCATACCTGTAGTGGGCCAGTGCCGCGTTGAGCCCGCTGGCCGAAATGGACTGGAAGCTGGGCCCGTGGCTGTGCTCCTGGGCCCTGGAAGGCAGCAGGGAGGAAGGGAGGTGCTGGGGGTCCCCGACTGCCTTTTGCTGGGCAAGGCAGGCCTGGGGGACAGCACTGACCAGCGAAGTGCATTGATGTGCTGAGCCCCCGAAAATTCGTCCACCTGCCCCCGTGGGACTGTCTTCTCCAGCCACAGCAGGTACTGGATGACGGCCACCGCGTCTCGGACCTGGGGGTGCCCGGGGGCACCGGGGAGGGGGCATCAGCACCCTGCTTCCTTCCAGTCTGCCCCCAGTCTGCAGGGGACTGTGGAGAGGGGGACAGCCCTTACATGGGCAGCTCGCAGCATCTCCTGCTCGTGGGCGTTTTTCACAGCCTTGGCCATCATGACAGGTGAGTAGTTCTCCTCCAGCAGCTTCTCCTGTGAGGCCAGGCAGGAGGTGGCACAGCTGCCTGTCCCCTCGGGCCCCAGGGGCGGCCACAACGCAGTGACCTGGGGCCATCCCCACGTGCCCATGGCCAGGCCCGGTGCGCACCTGGGGGATGATGCTGTAGAGGCCGTAGGTGGTGTACTCGGTGCCCAGCCACACGGTGACCTCTCCCTGGGCGTAGCGGCGCAGGTGGGCGCTCACCTGCCCGTACTCGTGCAGCTCCACACACAGCGGCCCCGGGCAGCCCGAGCGCAGGGATTCCCGTGCTGCCGCCGAGAGCCGGGAGCCCTCCACGAACAGGCTGGGGAGGGAGCGGGATGGGGCGGGCACAGACGTGGTGGTCACAGACGTGGTGGTCACCTGCTGCCTTTGGACCCCCCAAGCCCGGCCACGCCAGCAGAGAGGGGGGACCTGGGGGGCTCAGAGGGGATGCTGGGCTGGGAATGGGAGGAACTCAGGCTGTGAGGAAAAAGGGAGTGTGCCGTGCCCTGGGCTGGGAGCCAGGGGATGGATTGGGAAAGATGTGCAGCTCAGAGGGACAGTCATGGGGCTGGGCATGGAGGGATGTGGTGGCTCTGGGGATGGGGGCAAGAGGGATGAGAGGAGGATCCCATGGGGGCTGGCTTAGGAAAGGAAGGGTGGAAGGGGGGTGGGTGGTGAGCCCCCTCCATGCCCCGGGCCCACAGGGACGTGCTGCCCACCTTATGGTCGTGTTGGTCAGGAGGGTGTAGGAGTAGAAGACGGGGTTGTAGGGGATGTCATCTCCACGGAGGTTGAAGAGCCCTGCCAGGAGCAAGACCTCTGCGCCTGTCACTGCCACTGCCCTCCCAGCCCCAGGGCTGGAGCCCACGGCGCCTGCCATGGCACCACCAGGGCACTGGGTACTCACAGGCCGTCTCCTCCAGCCCCGACAGCAGCACGGCCGTGGGGCGTCGCACGTGCTGCTCCATCCGCTGCCGGATCCCAGCCACCTTCTCCTGCCAGCTGCTCCCTGGGAGTCGGGCAAGCGGTCAGCTCAGTGCAGGGACCCCCGCGGCCCCAGGCTTGGGGTGCTGTGGGTCAGTGCCCACCCAGCAGCTGTGGGAGGCTGGGCTCAGACCTGTGAACTCTGCTGGGATGCTGTAGATCTCGTTGGAGGAGGGAAGGGGTCTCTGGTCACCCCATGCCTGATCCACAAGGTTGGTCTCGAGGGGGAGCAGGGTCCGGCCGGAGCCGTGCAGAGCCCGGCTGTAGCTGTTCCAGGTGTCTGGGGGGTGAAGAGCCCGCAGGTTGGGGCTCCTGGTAAATCCACACCCAGGGGCTGCCCTCCCGTGGGCAGGGTGACCCCAGTGCCAGCCAGCCCTACCGATGGAGAAGAGGAAGGGGTCCAAGCTGACATTCCCCCCCTCAGGAACTGCCTTCAGGATCCACATCCCGATGGACTCGATCGAGGCTGCAGGGGAGATCCGGGTTTGGGAGTTTTGTGTCCCAGCCCATGCTGAGCCCAGAGGAGGCTGTGGCAGGGGCTGGGGGCTCCTGGGAGTGGGGAGTCTCAGCAGCCCCCATCGTGCCCCCACTGACTTGTCCTCTGCAGCTCCCAGTTGCAGTCCAGTTCCCGCTCTGCCTGGGTCCAGTAGCGGCTGTCAGTCCACAGGGCAGCCTTGTCCTGCGTCACCACAGCGGTGCCTGGCACAGGAGAGGGGGCTCAGGGGTCACCTCTCTCTCGCTCCCTGAGGGACCCCCAGAGGCTCTCAGGGAGTGGGACCGTGCCATGCGCATGGATCCCGGGAATGAGGAGCAGCAGGCAGGTGCCAGCCCCCCGAGGGTTTGGGGGCTGCCCTCACCTGCAGAGCCGGTGAAGCCGGTGAGCCAGCCCAGCCGCGCGTCCCGCTCGGAGATGTACTCGCTCTGGGGCCGGGATGGAGCCGTCAGAGGCGGCTGTGGAGCGGCTCCCCGGGGGCGCGGGGGGCTCCTGCCTTACCATGTGGGCATCCGTGGAGGGCACGATGTAGGTGTGGGCACCGTGGGTCCGCATGGTGCCCCGCAGCGCGGCCAGACGCGCCGTCGTGTCGGTGGCCGTCGGTGGCAGGTACTGGTGGCACAGGGACACGTGCTGGGACTGGGGGGACCCCGAGCCGGGGGTCTCAGGAGCAGGGAGGGGGAGCGGGGCGGGGCTCACCGGCGGGTCCGCGGAGCAGTCCCGGATGTCATTCCTGGTGGAAGGAGCCCGTGGCACCCGTCCTGCAGCACAGCCTGTGGGCACGGCGACCCCCGGGGGCCTCAGGCTGCAGCCTGGGGGCCCGCTGGCCCTTTGCTCCAGCCCGGAACCGCTCTAGGCAGCTGTGACCCTCGCCCCCAGCCCCAAACGCCAGCCAGCCCAGCTCTGGGGCTTTTTCAAAGCCCAGTGTTTTTAGCCGCAGGAATAGTGGGCAAAAACCAACATCATGCCCTGGTTGAAGAGGAAGTAAATCTGCCAGTGCCCCTGGCACAGTGGGATCATCACGGGGAGCAGCTGGTGCCCAGCACGGAGCACCGAGGGGCTGCCAGGAGCCTGCCCAGAGCCCCCCAGCACTGGGGCCGTGGAAGGAGCTGTCTGACGGTGGGGCTGTGTCCGGCCGGGCCTGGCCTCTCCCCAGGGCTGCTTGGCACCGGGTCCCACCACCACCCCCTGGGCTCTCCATCACCAGCTGGCACCTGGCTTCTCACCTTGGCCAAGGGCACACGGCTTGGGACATGGGACAATGGAGGATGGGGTCATCCTCAGCATGAGGGGCCTTGGGTACGTGGTCTCTGCACCCTGGGGGCTCTGCTCCTGACCTGTCACCTGCCCCGGGCCTATCCCTGGGGGCTCTGCTCCTGACCTGTCACCTGCCCCGGGCCCATCCCTGGGGGCTCTGCTCCTGACCTGTCACCTGCCCTGGGCCCATCCCTGGGGCAGCTGGGCAGGGTGAGCCCCATGACACAGTCTGGCTCCTACCCCGGGTGCACCCACCCCTGCTTCCCCCAGAGCTGGGGCTGGGACATCCCACGCTGTCCGTGCCAGGTCCCTGGGGTCCCAGATGTGCCGTCCCACCCCAGCACCCAGCCCACCGCCGGCCGTACCATGGAGCAGGAGCGCCCAGGCTGCGATCCAGAGCGGGGGGCACATGGCTGCCCTGGCCGTGGCACCAAGGGGACACTGAGTGTGACAGGTCCCTCCTCCTGTGCCTTTGCCCCAGGGGCAGAGGGATGCGGGCTGGGAGGGACGAGGCCCCAGCAGATACAGGGCGTGGGGAGCAGGGTTTGCTGTCCCTTTGGAAAGTGAATTCCGCTGCTAAATAAAAGCAAACAGCAAAATCAGCACAAAGTCCAAAGATCCTGCAGGAGCAGAGGTGGGAGCGTGCCAGCTGAGCCTGGCACCCCCTGATGGCCAGGGAGAAGTCAGGGAAGGGCTTTGCTCCCTGGGGCACCCCTGTGTTCCGGGGCTGTGGAGGGCTGACAGGGCATCTCTGGGGTGAGGGCCAGATGCCCCCCAAGCCAGGCAGCCCCTAGGCCATCCCTCCTCCTCCACAGGACACGGAGCCATGCAGGTGGGCACCAGCCCCAGTCCAGTGCCTGGGACCAGCTGAGGCTGCACAGGGACCTGTGCTCCATGGGAGGATCCTGCTGGGATGAGCCCTTTGTCCTGCCAGGCCCATCAGCTCCACACCTCTGTGCATCTGCCTTACTAAAAACCTCCTTATCTTCATCACCAGGAGCCTTGACCCCGAGGCCTGTCACTGATTGCAGCGGCTTTAATGACTCTGGTTGTGGAGGGAAAGGCTGGGAGAGGGGCAGATCTGCTGCCACAGGCACTGGAGGTGTCCACCCCTGGCATGGACACAGATCTTCAGGGGTGAATGCACATCCCCACCCAGGTCAGGCCATGGTTTGGTCTGGAATGGACATCAGAGATCCTCTAGTTGTGACCCTCTGCCATGAGCAGGGACAACTTCCATTGTCCCAGGGTTCTCCAACCCCATCCAGCCTGGCCTTGGACACTTCCAGGGATCCAGGGGCAGCCACAGCTTCTCTGGGCAACCTTTTCCAGGGCCTCCCCACCCTCCCAGGGAAGAGTTTCCTCCCTGTATCTAATCCACACCAACCCTCTTTAATTTAAAACCACCCCGCCTTGATCTGTTGCAATGAGCCCTGCCAAAAAGTTTGTCCCCACAGAGCCACATCCCCACCCAGGCTTCCCAGAGCACTCCCTACAAGATCGTTGTTCATCACAGCCCATGAAGATCTTTGGGATGTGAGCCCTGTTCCTGGGCCCGGGGTCTCTGTGCCCCAGCTCTCACAGGCTCGGCCTCAAAGCAGGACAAAGCTGGGTCTGTGAGGGCACCACGAGCCCTCAGAGCTGCTGCCTCCTCCCGGTGGCACTTCATGGCCTGTTGGACAGTGACTGTCCAGCTGTGTCACCACACTGGCTGTGTCACTGAACTGTCCGGCTGTGTCCCCTCAGGGACTCTCCGTCTGTGTCCCCTCAGGGACTGTCCGGCTGTGTCCCCTCAGGGACTCTCCGGCTGTGTCCCCGCACTGTCCGGTGTGTCCGTGCCCGCCTGTCCGGCAGTGTGACCATTCCCCCCACCGTGACACGGCTCCGAGTGTCCAGCTGTGGCACTGGGACCCTGCTCACCACGAGGTGGCACCAGGACTGCGCCGTGGAGCCGCGCAGTCCCTGTCCCGTGTCCCCCTGTCCTGTGTCCTGTCCCTAAGCACCCTGCAGCTCCAGGGCCGGGGGTCCCCTCGCCACCCGGCCCCTCCGGCTGAGCCCTGGAACGCTCATGTCACCAATGCTCTCAGGCTGCCTGTGTCCCCATCGCCCGCCGGTCCCCCCTGGGTGAGAGGAACCCGGGAAGGGGCAGTGGGGGGTCCCCATCAGGGGCAGCACAGGGACAGGTGGGAGGGGGACACCAAAGCTGCAGTGGTTGTTTCCCAGCGATGCCATGCGGTGCGTGGGCACAGTCAGGCAGCACTTTGCTGCCACCCTGTTCATTAATGACACGCGTTAATGGTGCTTCATCCTCTCTGCCTGGTTCCTGCCGGGGTCGAGGCCGGGGGCTGCCCCCCTCACCCCACTCTCGGGGGTCCGCACAGTGAGGGGGTCCCCACCCCCTTTATTCCACCATTTGAGCTCCACCCTGCAGTGCCATCACACCCAGTGCCATCCCCGCTGCCATCACCCTCCGTGGCATCCTCCTCCTCCTCCTCGCCCATCGCGGGGGTGGCACGGGCAGTCCCTGGGGACCCCCGGCCGCGTGTCGCTCCGAGCCAGCGTCAACAGGACGAAGCTCCTTGTCCGCCGCGCGTCCGGTGGGGCCCGTCCCTCCCGCGGGAGGTTTCCTCGAAGACGAGCCGGAGGAAGGCTTTGGGGGGACATCCTCCCTTTGTGGGCTATTGTTGGCCTTCCGTCACCTGCAGGGGCCGCGGGGTGACTCAGGCCGGGGTGACGCGCCCGCCAAACAGGACGCGGGGAGGGCGCAGGAATGCGGAAGCCGGCGGTGGCACCGGGACGCTGCCAGCACCCCCGAGGTGCCCCGGCAGGCAGGGTGTGCCTGGGGCTGCTGCCAGGGCTGGGCTGGGGGCATCGCTGCACCGCAGAGCTCGGCAGCCGGCTGCAGGGGTGGGGCTGCAGCTCCTGGCCCCCTCGAGGAGCACCCCCGCTTTGGGGGTGCACAGCACTGGTGGGGAGCGCTGACCCCACGTGGCGCCAGAAGCGGGGGCTGCAGGAGAACCTGGCTGGGGCGAGGGGCCACGGCCCACAGGGCTGGAACAGGTTCAGGGGATGTGCCCCTCCCGTGGCACCACAGACACGTGTGGGGCTGTGACACGGTACCCACACACCTGGTACAGCCCCTCCTCACATCCCCACACCCCTCCTTAGCCCCTCCTGCAGCCCCCAACCCAATACAGTCACCAGCCCCTCCTGCAGTCCCCCCACACACCCCGACCCCCCTACAGCTCCTCCTGCAGCCCCCCATACACCCACATCCCCCTACAGCTCCTCCTGCAGCCCCCCATACACCCACATCCCCCTACAGCTCCTCCTGCAGCCCCCCATA
>VZRV01008083.1:42223-69371 GCA_013398115.1 Falcunculus frontatus
CCCCCCCCGGCAGGGTCCTTCCCAGGGTGCAGCTGTATTTGTCACCCACCTTTTTGAGGGCTGATGTCACCCACCTTGTGGGGGGCTCACCCTGGCCAGGTGCCAGGTGTCCCCAAAGCTAATGCTTCACTCCCTCCTCAACTGGGCAGGAAGGGAAAATACAAGGAGAAGATGGAGATAAGGAGCAGGATGTCACCAGGTACAGGCACAGGTAAAACTCAGTTTGGGGAAATTAAATGAATTTCATAAAATCATGGAATAATTGAATGGTTTGGGTTGGAAGGCACCTTAAAGCCCATCTTGTTCCAACCCCCTGCCATGGGCAGGGGCACCTTCCACTGTCCCAGGCTGCTCCAAGCTCCATCCAACCTGGCCTTGGACACTGCCAGGGATCCAGGGGCAGCCACAGCTGCTCTGGGCACCCTGTGCCAGGGCCTCCCCACCCTCACAGCCAAGAATTTATTCCTAATATCTGATCTAAACCTCCCCTTTTATATATTTATCACAAATCAAATCAGAGCAGGGTAATGAGAAAAAACCCCAGATCTTAACCCCTTTTCCCACCTCTCCCTTCCTCTTGGGAAGTCATTCCCAGTTTCTCTCTCTCCCCCTCTCTGGAATGGGGGCTGTGGGCAGTTTGCCACACACCGACCCCTCTGCAGACACTGCCTGGCTGAGGGGCTGGAGGGTACTGGGGGGGGGACAGGACAGTGGAAGGTACCAGAATCTGAGGGTCAGGCTGGGAGGGGGGTCCCAGGAGCAGGGTGGAAAGGGACATCCTGGATCCAGGCTGTGTAGGGGCCCCAGGCCAAGCTGGCAGCAATGTCAGGGTCTGGGGGCCATTCTGGGTGTGGGGGTCCCAGCAGCAGCATGGGCGGGGGTCCTGGACCAGGCTGGGCACAGAGGCCGGGGCCAGGCTGGGAGCGGGTCCCAGATTCGGGCTGGAGGGGGGTCCCCGGACGAGCTGGGGTGATCTCAGAGCACTGGGGACGCGAAGAGGGAGCTGTGGGTGGGGAGTCCCCCCGGGGATGTGCCGGGAGGGGATCAGGCAGCAAACGCGGCTCGGGGAAACCCGCGGAGGTGTCCGGCGGNTCTCACCGCCTACAAATGAGGCTCCCCCGGCGGCCGCCCCCGCCGCCCCCCGCCATGGCCGCGCCGCGCCGGCTCCTGGCCCCGCTGCTGCTGCTGCTGCTGCTGCTGGGTCTCGTCCTGGCCGCCCCCGGTGAGAGCGGAACACTCGCGGGGGCCGGGGCCGGCAGCGGGAGATGAGGGGAGGGAGTGAGGGAAGAGGGGACCGCGGGGACGGCGCCGGGGTGGCCGCGGGTTGGGGGGCGCGGGGGGACCCCCGCCCGCACCGCCGGGACCCGCTGCCGCTGGGCTGGGGAAAGACAAAGCGCTTTCTTTGGAGCCGAAAATCCCCCGGTCCCCGTGCAGAGCGGGAGCGTCCGGAGCCGCGGTGACAGCCCCGGGCATCGCCGGGTCCCGCAGCGGGACCCACGCGGGGCCCGGCCCCCGCTGCCAACGTCCCCGCGGGGGTGTGGGGCTGGCGGTGCTGGGACCGCAGCTGGGACCAAAGCATCCCGGACAGGCGCCCCGGGGGAGCAGGACCAGCGCTCAGGGACCAGAGCATCCCGGCCAGGGGCTCCAGGCCCCCGGAGGAATGGGACCACTGCTGGGAGCACCACTGCAGGCCCCACGGGGATGCGGGGAACGGCTCAGGGTGAAGGGCTGAGGGTCTCGGTGGTACAGAGGAACAGGGAGCTGGGGCCGAAGGCGGAGGCTGGGCAGCCTCATGCCCCGCGGTGAGGCCGGTGGCCGTGGCCGCACGAGGTGGCCATGCTTGGCACGAGGTGGCCATGCTTGGCACAGGTGGCCGGGCCGCCCCGGCACAGGAAGCACTTGGCAGTGATGGCTCTTGTTGGGGACAATCCAGGAAACCGGCCGGCCCGGGGCCAGGCAGCACCATGGTACTATTGTCCCTGTCCTGCGTGGGGACACCTGGCTAACGCTGTTCCTGATGTCCTCAGGGCCACTGGGGCAGGCGCCGGACGGGAAGGATGCCCAGGATGGCCTCACCCGAAGGCTGGTGCGGCCGCGGGGGGCACGGCGTGGGACCGGGCAGCGGCTGGGGGGCTGGCGGAGGTCCCGGCGGCCCCGGCCCCGGCTGTCCCACAAGGGCCCCATGCCATTCTGAGCCAGGTGAGACACGGTGGGGCGTGGGGGACGCGGGGAAACGTGTGACGGTGCCGTGAGGGAACTCATCCGTACTTGGGCTTGCTCTCGTTGCAGGGCAGCCACCAGCCTTCCGTGGACTCGGCTTCCACCGCTCGCACCGCGTCCTCGCCCGCTCCGCTCATCCTCTGGCCCCGAGCGCGGGGTCCCCCCTGTAAGCCCTCGGCTGGCCCCACCTTCTCCCGGGGTTGCCCCTGGCGGCCCCGGTGCCGTGTCTGGCACTTTGGGAGAGTTCTGCCCCTCCTCCCTGCCCCCAGGGCCGGCTGGAAGGGGGTTGCCTGCAGAGGGGCCGGGGTTGCCACGATGCCCTGTCCCGGTGGGCACGGGGCTGGCTTGGGCATCGGCCCGCTGGGACCACGGGCTTTGCGCAAAGCACTTTGTCAGGCGGAGCAGCTTCTCCTCAGGGGTCTGTGAGCTCCCTTGGGGTCCTGCCCCAGCCCTGTCTGTCACCCCCACGCCAGGGGGGAGCACACAGCTTGTCCTGGGTCTATTTATTCCCACGATGCTCATACCACACCCTGGGTGAGCTGCCCTCCCTTTCCCGCTGGCAGACCCACCTGGGGACCCCTGTGCTGAGGGGTGCCCACCCAGGACACGCTGTGGGCCTCTGCTTCACGCCGTGGGACAGCAGGAGCACTGGGGGCTCTGTCAAGCTCTGCCACACACCAAAGGAGGGGCCCTGGCTCTGAGCTGGGCCCTGCTGATTGTCTCCTGTGTCTGTAAAGATTTATTCCATGTAAATACATCTTTATAATAAAGAGTTATGATTGTTAACTCAGTAAATGCTGATTTCTGGAAGGGTAGGTAGGGGTTGCTCTCCTGCTGGTGGGGAGGGATCTCAGGTCCCTCTGCTCCCTCCTGGGACCTGAGATCTATGGGCACTGGGGGTCCTGGCTGGGGCCATGGCAGCCCCTTCCCCAGCCCATTGCTGGCAGAGAAGGTGCTCAGCAAGGAGTGAAGCCATGTGCTGAGGCAGTGGAATTGGTGAGGAGACTGGGAAAACACAGGTCAGAGAGGCTGGGAGATGGAGGGGGTGCTGGAAGGGCACAGGGATGCCGGTCCCAGCTGGGCAAGGAGGGGAGAGGGACTGGGGCACCACCACGACTGGACAGTCCCAGTGGCTTGCTGGATCCTCCCTTTCCCCCTGACCCTACCAGCCCCGGGCAGCTGCCCCACAGCCCTGTACACCCAGGCAGCTGTGAGTGCTGGGTACCTGTCACCTCCATCCCAGGCATCCCTGTCTCTTGTGTTCCGTCACTGCCATCCCTGGCATCCCTGTTTCTGGTGTCCCTGTCCCTGGCATTCCTCTTCTCCGTGTCCCCACCCCTGGGTGTGAGCAGGACCCATGGGGGGGCAGGAGGGTCCAGGCTCAGGGCACTGAGGGTCCCTGTAGGACCCTGCTAAGGGTGGGGAGGAGGGGCTGAGCCCTGCAAAGGGAGGGGACCCCAGGGGACAGGACACCCCCAGCCGTGGCTGGGAGCCCTGAGGGAGGCGGTGCCCACTCGGGTCCTACACTGCCCTTAGCGTTTGCAGGGGCCGGGCGCGGGGCAGTGGGCAGGGGTCGGCAGTGCCGGCGGGGAGGGGGTTAAGGGGCTGCGGAGGAGCGGAAGGGCTGCAGCTGGGCTGGGAGCGGGGCCTGGGGAAGCGCCGGGACCCAGCTGGACTCCATGAGCTCATCCGCCGGGACCGGGCGGGATGCGCAGCCCGGCCCCGCGCCAGCGCTCCCGCCACGCGGCCACCGCGGGGCCCCGAGAGCCACCACCGGCACCCTGCGAGCCACCAACGCCACCCTGAGAGCCACCACCGCTGCCCTGAGAGCCACCACCGCCACCCGCGGGGCCCTGCGAGCCACCACTGCCAGCTGCCCTGAGAGACCCTGCCACCCTCACTCTGCTTCACGGCCACCCCAGTAGCCACTGCCACACACCTTCACCCCTGCTGGCCACCCCACGAGCCCCCAGGAGCCACTGCCGGTGCCCCCATGATGGTCTGGGTGGGTACACAAGGGCTGCCTGCTCATTGCCCAGTGCTGTCCTGGCCCTCATGCCCAGTTTTCCAGCCCCAGCAGCCTCCCAGAGCTGGAGTGGGGCAGGACATGGTGCCCTGGCCGCAGCCCACCCCAGCTGCCCCCAGCTCCAGCTCTGGGATGCTGGGGGGGAGTTATTGTTCCTCCATTGCCAGCCTACGGTGCTGCTGCTACTGGTCCGAACTGGGAGGGCTCTCCCCCTGCACTTCAAAGCACCCCTCAATGCCCATGGTTTGCCTCCCCAGCTGCAGCAGCAGGCACCTTGCCCAAGAGATCGGGTGAGGTCCCTGCCTGGGCACGGGCAGGACAGGCCCAGGGGGCCCAGCAGACCCCTGCAGTGACCGTGGCAGCAAGGCAGCGATGTCCCACGTCCCCCAGGCATCGCCCAGCCCCGAGTGCTTGGGCTGCGGCCAGGGGCTGCACAGCTGAGCCCTGACCCCAGCCCTCCTGCGCCAGCCTGGAAGGAGGAGGCCAGGGAGGACCTCCTGGTTGGGCTGTGGCCAGCGAGGAAGGAGGAAAAGGCTTCTGGGCCGGGAGACCTAAGGAATCTCTGGCTCTTCCTGGCCTGGCCTGCTGCCCGCAGGCAGGTGGGAGCTGCTGAGCTCAGCCTGTGCCCCGTGTGCCACGGCAGTGCCAGAGCCCCTGTACGGCAGCAGGGAGCCGGGGCAGAGCGGGCAGGGGGCACAGGGGCAGGGCTGGGGACACGGGCAGAGGGGCACAGGGCAGTCCTGTCCCTGGGTGTGCAAGCAGGGTCTGTCCTGGCAGGGAAAGGACGGGGTCTGCCAGGTCCCAGCTCACTGAGCAGGGATGCCAGGGGCACTGGGAGAGGGGCAGAGCAGTCGCAGGAGCCCTGTGGCCCCCAGGGCAGAGCTCACTGCCCACCCAGGACTGGCAAGGGATGTTCGGTGTGGCTGTGGGACACCACCAGCTCCTCCAGCCCACCACCTGGGCACCACCAGCATCCCTCAGTGCCCATGTTCGTGGTGGGCTGATGCAAATGTGAGACCCCCGGAGCTGCACCCCAACAGCCTCCACCTCACCCCCAAGGATCCCTGTGCCCATCCCAGAGGAGGAGGACGGGCAGGCCCAGGCTTTGTCCCATCCCCAGGGAGCATCAGGCCTTCGCTCTCGCTCCGGCATTTCCGCCGGCAGTGGCAGGAATGTGGTGGCCGCGGGAACAATGCCGGCACCTTGCGCTGGTCCCCTCCGTGACAGCCCGGGAGCAGCTGCCCAGGCACGGCCCTGCTCCCGAGGAGCCGGCAGGAAGCAGATGGAGATGACACCGGCCGCCATTTCCTGCGGCAGGACGCGCGGGCTTTCTCCGCCACCGCTCCCCGTGCTGGCCCACCGCAGGCATCACTGCTCAGGGCTGCCAAAGCCGTGTGCCACACAGGGCACCAGCACCCTGCTGCACCCACTGCCCTGGCCGGAGCCAGTGCCATCCCTGCCGGCGTGGGCCGTGCCACCACCGGCGCTGGGCTGCACGGTGTCGGCACATCACGGGTGCACCCAGGAGCTCAACCAGCAGGAACCAGCGGCATGGGACCCTCTGTCCCTGTCCCCAGCTGTGCCCAGCACGCTGCTGGAGTGGCCAGGGGAGAGCCCAGCCCTCGGCTGCCCCCAGAGCGGGCCTGGAGCTCTGGACAGGGCTCCGTGGTGGTGCAGAGCTGTGTGAGGGGGGCAGGCGTGCCCGGCGCAGCCCCCAGGCCTTGCACAACGGAGGTTTATTTGGAACGAACAGTTTCCCAATAAATTATGTAATTTAAAAATTTTAAGGAAAAGAAAAAGGCAGAAGGGAGGGGAGCCTGAGGCAGCTCAGCCTGTGCACGGGGACTGCAGGGCCACACGAGACCCTGGGCTAAGCCCAGGCACCGGCGGGGACTCTGCGACCGCAGCCCCCTCCCCTTGGCTTTGGCCTCCTGCACCTGAAGCCACGTGGCCCCACAGGCCTCTTAGTGTTTCAGTGGGACAGGCCACTCTTGTACCCTCAGCCACCAGCCCCAGGGCTGTCCCCTCAGCCAGCTGTATGTGACCCTTGCACTGCAGCCTCCCAGCTGCTCCTCTGGCCCCCAAGGAGTGTTTCTGGCTCCTCTCTCCCATTCCTGCACCCTCTGCTAGCACCCTGGGGAGGAGAGAATGGACTCCATCCAGTGGTACCTGCTCACCCAGCCTGTCTTACCCCTGCACTGTAGGCTGGGCTGGAGGGACAGTGGTCCCAGCCTGCTCAAGACACACAGGACAGCCCAGGAGGAGCAGAGGGCAGCTCGTGGCTCTGCCTGACCCTGGCCACTGCGAGCCACCCACCATCCTGTGTCCCCAGGGGAAGCTGGAGCAAGGAAGGGAGAGGACAGTGAGGGCAGAATGGAGGGTGCAGGGACAGACCCGTGTGCCAGGGCCCTGTGTCCTGGGAGGGAGGGGAGAGGGGAAAGGCCCTGCCGAAGGGGAGAGGCCGAACGTCCAAACGTCCTGGGTCAGCACAGTCCATAGCACAGTGATGGCATCAGGGCTGGCAGGGCTGTGTGGCAGAGGGTGGCACATGTC
Organism: Falcunculus frontatus; assembly: GCA_013398115.1. Classification (NCBI taxonomy): domain Eukaryota; kingdom Metazoa; phylum Chordata; class Aves; order Passeriformes; genus Falcunculus; species Falcunculus frontatus. Next base: position 49,023 of record VZRV01008083.1, read on the forward strand.
CCACACCAGTCTGGGGTGGTGTACGCACCAGCACACGTACCTGGCACCGGAGGGACGCCGTGTGCCACGGCCTCCGAGAGCACCAGCCATCCCCACCCTTCTCCACAGCAGCTCTTGGGAGATGGGGGTGACACGGAGAGAAGCGCGACTCGGGGAACTGGTGACACTGCCACGGGGCGATGGGTGCTGGCACAGTGCTCGGCTACCGACAGCTCCACCTGGCTCCCGCAGAGAAGCCGGAGGCTCCAGTGGTGGATGGCAGTGCAATGAGCGTGCAGGTCCTCTGCAGCGTGGGGTATGGCGTGGCAGGGAGGGGGAACGCGTCCCTTCCGACTGTAAACACGGCACCTGGACAGCTTCCAGCCTTTACCCCTCGGAGCTGTGAGAGGCCCAGCTGGAGTGCGGGCCCCGGCTTTGGCACACGGCAGGAGTCACTCTTCATCCCCGGTGAGCAGGAAGCTGTAGAGGAAGTTGATGGCACGCTGGCGGTCCTGCTGGGTCTGCCTGGCCATCAGGTTGGGCGGAGGGCGCAGGAGGAGGCTGGAGAACAGGGCGGCTGTGGAGGCAGGTAAAATCTGTCACTGGTGAGGAACAAAGACCTCGGGAGGTGCAGGAAGAGGCTGGTATGGAGCAAGGGCTGCAGAGGAACAACACTCACCGATCATGGTGGTACTGACGTTGTTGTCATCCGAGTACTTGAGCAGCTCCCGGAGGAAGGACATTAGGTACCGAAACACATTGCGGTGGCAGCTCGGCAGCTGGAGGATCACCTGCAAGGAAATGGTGTCAGGAAGCTCTCCCAGCTCCCACCGCTGCAGCCTGGGCACATGCGGCACTCCGGGCTCCAGAGCAACTTACCCACAGCTGCAGCCCAGTGCTGATGGCACCTGTGAGCTGTGGCTCCTGGTGACACTGCTTCAAGGAAAGCTGTGTCCCCAGGAAAAAGCCCCCACTGTCCTGGGGCTGCATGCTCATGTTAAGAGCCATGCACAGTCCTCCATGGAAGGACAGGAATGGTAGCTCTGAGCAGGTGCTCGAGCCCTCAGGACCAGGGGAGGCTCAACCCCTCCCTCAGGCTCCTGTTCCCTATGTGCTCAGGGTGAGACACGGCTCACTTGGGGTCTCTTTGGAAGAGCTGCCTACTCTCCCAGAGCCACTGCCAGCCCCTGGGTAGGGAGCAGGAGCCAGGTGGGCCCAGGGCCACGGCAGAGCCCACGGCAGCAGCCCCACACGTCAGCACAGCCCCGCACCTGTCGGCACAGCCGGCTGCTGTGGGACACGTCCAGGCACCGCTGGTACAGCTCGTAGCAGATCACAGGCTCTGGCAGAGCCTCCAGGAAGATGAGGAGAGCCTCAGCCACAGAGTGATTGCTGCCCGCTGGACCGCTGGGAATCAAGGGTCATGCTGAGCAGAGACATCTCCTCCCTCGCCAGATGCTCATCTCCTTGGAGGTCATGCAAGTTCCCTGCCTGTCTAACCTCTCCTCCTCCTCCTCCTCCACTGTCCCTCATCCATGAAAAACACTGCTCCATCCACCCTGCACTGCATTTCCCACCTGCTGGCTGCACAGGAGCCCCTGCTCCATTAGCCTCTTCTCCAGACCTTGCTCCTCAGTATCCCAGCTCCTGTGCTCAGCACGGCCCTGCAGAAACTTCCAGAGCCCCCTGGCTGCTTTGGCCAGCACAGATTCAGTTTTCAGAGAGGCTGTGGGGGGACCAAGGGGAGCCCAGCCCTGCCAGGAACCCTGCCAGGTAAAGGTGACAGAGAAGCTCTCCCGAGAGCGAACTCTCCCAGCAGAGCTGAGATCCATCATGGAAGGATACGGATTGTCTCAGGAATGCTGGTGTCCAGGCACTCAATGATCTGCTCCAACTCCTCCTGCATGCCTGGAGTCTGGAACAGGTCCTCCTGTCAGAAACAGCACAGGGATGGACAAAGTCACCTTCCCCACAAAGGCTGAGGCACATGGTGACCGGGAGGTGAACCCTGGGACACCCAGACAGTGCCTTGAGCACAGGGAAAAGCCTTGTCCTGTAAACATCAAACTGGGGCTGATCTCCAGGCGCTTGTGAGGAACCAGGTCACCAGGAGAGCAGAGGCCCTCTCCCTCTCCCTCCCTCTCACCTGGTGGAGGGCGTGCTTGAACAAGTGGTCCACCAAGAGCCAGATCTCCTTTGGCACCTGCAGCGGCACCTCAGTTGCCTCCTCGCTGTCCAGGGAGCCCATCTGCAGGATGGATTTCTCCTGGGGAGAAAGAGCACACAGGGGCTCAGGGAAACCTCCGTCCCTGCTGTCTCAGGCCCTTAGTCCCTGCTAGGGAAAGCCTGGAGAGGGGAAGCAGCAGGACCCTGGGGAGCTCCAGCCCTCACTCACTTTCACACCAGCCACTGCTCCACAGGCCCTGGCTCCTCTCCCTCCTGCTGCCCCATGGAACAACCTGCTCGCTCTCTCCAACAGCCCCAGCCCCCTCAGCCCCCCAGGAGGGGGCTCTGGCTGCCCACGGTGCCCCAGCCCCATCCCAGCTCCCACCCTGCAGCCGGCAGAGGCCGGGACCCAGCAAGTCCTTGTGCTGTGGAGCTGCACCGCTGGGGAGCCCGGCCCCGGCCCCACCCATCCCACGTCTCCCCTGGCTCCAGGTGTGCTCCAGCCACGGCTGCTCTCAGGGCTCTGCAACCCTCCTGATTTCTGAGGTTTCTTCCCTGATTTTCCCAAGGAGAGGTCTCACTGAGTACACACCACCACGGTCACAGCTCCTGCTTACTCATGTGGAGCGAGCTCCATGGCTCGGACGTCTCCATCACACCAAGCTTTAACTGGATCCATGTTCTGGGCTTGATTTTACTCTCACTTCACAGTCACTCACATTCCTGTGACCTCCAAGGAGGAAGCCATGCCCAGCACTCCCAAAGCACCCAGGAACCAGCACAAGCAGGAACACAACCCCGCCACCAGCAGAGGAGGCCACAAGCCACACAGAGAGCAGCTCAGTCCAGCTGAGGTGACAGCTGCCACGGCTGTCCCTGCAGCACACACAGCCACTGACAGCAGCCGGGGGCGGCTGCCCCACTGTGCCCCCAGACACCCCGGGCTGACACGAGCCCCGGTGGCACAGGCAGTAGCCCCACTTGCCACACGGCACAGCACAGCTCTGCCCTGCACAGCAGCAGGTCTGACCCCGCGGGCAGATGAGGAGCCATGGTTCAAGGCTGCCTCGCTCAGCCACAGGCACTGGGAACATCGGGAAGCAGCTATCAGGCAAGAGCATTAGAGAATTCCTTTTCAGAGGGAAAGGGGGAGAGCTGCAGACCCTCTCCCAGGGCTGTGGACACTCTTCCAGGGTTGAGGCTCTTCTACAGAAACCCCCTGTGCCAGGGCATGGCTGGAGCCAAGCGCTGGAGCAGCCCTTGACATGGCTGGGAGAGCTGTGGAGACCGTCGTGCAGGAGATGCCAGGTACTCGGGGAGGAGAAGGGGAAGGCTCGAGGTGCCTCGGGGCAGAGCAGAGGGAAGGGAGGAGGAGCAGGAGCAGGAGCAGGAGGCGGGTGCCGTTGGCCGGGCCCCGAGCGCCCTCTCCCGCTGCCCGTGAGGAACGGAGGCACGGCCACGTCCTTCCCACGGGAAGATGCTCCCAGAAGGACGGCACCAAATCCCTCCCTTCTCCTCTGCCGGGAGGGAGCCTGTGAGCTTCGTGCGGTTAAACACCCGAGCTCGATCCCCTCTTAGAGAGGGAACATTCCTTCCCTCTCCTGTTTTACTCTGCCACTGCGCTGACAGCCCAGAGAGAACAACTCCCTCCGAGCGGGAGCGGGCACAGAACCAGCTCAAACAAGTTACAAATGTCAGAGGCAGCGCAGGGAGAGCAGGAACACCCCCAACATCTCCCACTTGCTCTCCCAAGGACATGCTTTCCCTGCTTGGCTCCAGCACCGAGCCCGGGTGCCAAGGGAAGCAGTGATCCCGCTCGGGCACCGCGGCCATCAGGGCCAGCAGCCCCGGCTCCACCGCTTGAGGAGGCACAGGAACATCCTCCTCCTGCACAAGGCCCTCCCTCGGCCTCCACAGGGACACAACGAGATCGAAGGAACAAAACATCCGAGTTTCCAGCCCTTTTCCCACAGGTCTGAGAGGATGCTGTGGTGAACTCCACCTTATGGTCAGAGGTATGTCAAAGGCTGCCAATCTTTTTTGGGAATATCCAGCACTGCTGTCAGGAGCAAGAGAGTAATTTTTTTCCCCCAAAGCAAATTTGGTGAGCTTTAACATCTCAGTTGGGCTTGGCTCCGGGGTCACTGTGTGTTTCTCTGTGCTCCCATCCAGCCCACAGCTGTGCTAAGAAGCTTTGCTGGCTCTGTGCTCCCCTCCCCTTCCCTCTGCCACAGAAAACAGGGGAAAAACTCTCATTCTTTACAAACACACCACTGAGAAGCAGACTGCCACACAGCAATTGCTTGTGTTACCTTTTCTAAGAAGCTGTCTTCTTCCTGAGAGCAGCAGGAAAGAGAGGAGAGGAAAAAGTGTGGTTAAGAGGGAGAAAGCACTCTCGGATTAACTCTTGTGATTAAGCAGAAGCCTAATTTGCATTACAAGAACCCACTGAACACCAGGTCCTTCACACATTTTGCTGACATGGCCAAAGTTAAACCTGTGGCGAGAGATTTGCCTGCCAATTAGCAACAATCCCGCTCACATGATGCACAACCTCGTCAGGATTTCTGGAAACCCCTCCAAGGGGCTTGGACAGCACTGTTCACTGGCCAACAGCCAGGCTGTGGGCAGGTGAGACGTGCCTGCCAGGAAGAAGTTCCCTGGTCAGAATCACTGTCCCTGTGTTATTTCAGCCACCTTCCCTTGTGACCAGGCCAGAGATAAAACGTTCCCTGGGCTAAATCTGTGTTTCTGAGCGTGTGGCAGCTGTGGAGCTCACAGGGCCCCTAAGCAGCTTTGGGTATGGTCAGGGAAATGAGGGTTTGTACTCAAACCCGGCTGCTGCTGCAGCCTAAGAGCATTAGCACAGTACCGAGAGGAGTGTGCCAAGCCCTCAGCATCCCCAAACAGCCATCCCTGCACAGCCAGGGCCGGCTGGACACGGCTCATGGGGTCTGCAGGAGGGAAGGGAAGCAGGCTGTCCATGCTGAGTCTTGGCAGATCAAGCTCTCGGGGTGGGAACAGCCCCAGCGCGTCCCAGGCTGAGCTGGGAGCAGCTGCAGCTCCCACGGCACACGGACACCAGGAGGGAGGTGCATCTCAGGGTCCCCCGTGGTCTCTGCAGAGCCTGCCTGCTCTGGGGGCTCCCCGAGTTCCAACAGAGCCACGACAGACCGGCCTCTTCCCGGGAACAGCTTGCTCCGGACCGGAGCTGGCACAGGTTTCTCTCCTGAGGCACAGGGGAGGGACACGGTCACAGGTTTGGGAGGGCAGACAGCCACCTGCACGTTTTGTAACGGGTGAGTCATCTCCAGCCTCACCCCCAACCTGAGCCTGCTCACCTCTCCACAGAATCAGAGTGCTTTGGGTTGGGAGGGACCTTAAAGCTCATCTCTTCCCACCCCCTGCCACAGGCAGCGTCACCTTCCACTGTCCCAGTTTACTCCAAGCCCCTTTGAACCCGGCCTTGGACATTTCCAGGGATGCAGTAGCTCTGGGCAAACTGTGCCAGGGCCTCCCCACCCTTACAGGGAACAATTTCTCCCTACTCTTGAGCCTTCAGCACAATCTGCTCCACAAGACTCACCTGTTCCTGACAGGGGTTCTTCGAGAGGCTTTTTAAAACCCACAGTAGGATCCCAAGAAAAAACAGGATGAGACACTAATACTGAAATGCCAAAGGAGAGGTGCTCCAGTGGCAGCAGCTGTGTCAGTGTCTCCCTCCTGGGAGAACCAGGAGAGCCATTCCCACACAAGCTCCCACCTACACTGTGCTACCCTGCACCCACCTCCCTCAGCCCCTTAGTGACTGGATTTCCAGACCTCTCTCCACTGAAAAGCACAGACAGAGTCTAGCCAGGATGAGGAAAACGTTGGATGCAGCGAAGGATGAGCCCTAACACCACGCAAGTGCAGGGGGTTCTTAAGGCACTGCCAGCCTCACACAGCCTGAGCAGCACCAAAATTCAGGGAACTGCACCCAAATGCTCCAGGCTGCAGGGCAGGCAGCACCTGCACCACTGACCCAGGCAGTTAGTGCTCAGCTTGGCCTGGCTCCAAGGATTTCTCAGCTCACAGGTAAAACCAGAACCAAAAAACTTAAAATATCCCCAGTGTCCATAAGGAGAGCTGTGTCCCTGCTGCAGACACTGGGGCAGGTGCTCTTTGCTGATTGTTTTGCTGCCTCTATTTCTAGATGTTTCACTGAATAACAGGAGAAGGAAATCTATAGGTAAAGGAAGGAGAAGGATCCTCAAAGGACTCTTACAAATCTAGCAGTGTGTCTGTGAGGGCAAAGCAAGAGTCTGGGCCCAAGTTCCTCTGTATCAAGCACAAAGTTGGTGCTGAGTCGGAAAAAGCAGGTGGAAAAGCAAGCAAGGCCAGTGAAATGTTCCAGACCCACTTCTAGGAAAAGACTGACTTTCAACCAAATCCTGAGAAATCTGAGGAACCTGAAGCCTGGATCAGTTGCTTGACCTGAGGAGACAAACGCTGTATCTTGCCACCTGGATCCTGCCCAGCCTGATTGTGTTACAAAGTCAAAATTCTGGTATAAAACTGACTTTTCTGTATATTGGACTTGTCAGAAAAGTAGATACCTACAATAAAAGATGGGAACTGGAAGAGGCAGGGAGAGGCACTGGACAATTGCTGAGGGGAAGAGAAAATATGGAAGCAATGAGAGTGGAACCTGGCAAGTCTACAGAGGTGGAAAAGCAGCAGCTTACTGGACAAAAACCCCTCATGTAAGGGTGAGACTGAGATAGGAGAGGAGAGGAAAGGTATCACGTGGCAGAGAGACTCAAACAATGGGGCAGAGCTTTCAGGTGGACAGAAGGAAATGACTCTGCTGGCTGAACACGAATGGGGACATGAACTGGCACTCAGGAGCTGCTGCACCTCACTGGAACACGGCCAGGTAAGGCAGTAAGGAGAGGTGAATGAAACCAGCCTGGAAATCAGAATTACATCCCCAAAATGGGACTTAACTCCAGAAACAGCTATGAGAGTACCCAAAGGACAAGAGGTGACTAGGGCACAACTGCACCCTCTCTCACACACACGATGAGCTTTGGGAGGAGGAATCTTGGTGCTGGGGGCTGGCAAAGGCTGGGGGGAGGAACAGTTTGCTGCCCCACAGAGACACCTCTCACTGATGAGCTCTCTCTCACCCGAGGCATTATCTCTCACTGTGGTTGGTGTGGGAGGACATGGCCAGAGTGGCCGTGACACTGCCCATCTGCTGAGCTGTGTCCTTCAGCACCCCACACTCACACCAGACTCTCTTCAGTCCTCCTGCTTCTGCCTGCTCCTTCCCCTGAGCAGCGGGAATGCATCCAGAAGGAAAAGGCTCCCAGGGCACTCATCATGGCAGAAGAAGCCCTGCTACCACGGAGGAGAAAACCTCAATCACATCTCTTATGACACAGTAGTGCCACTCAGCTGAGCCTGCCAGTACCAGTAATACCAACACGAGGTGCTGGGATCACTTTTTTGTCCCATCAAACAATACTTGATGAGCCTACTCAGAAAAAAGGGATAAAGTACAGGCTGTCAAAAGCCATTGGCTGTGGTAGATGGGAAGAGTAAAAGAGCACCTCAAGCTCTGTGAAGTCACTCAGCTCAGAGCCAGCACAGCCAACCCGAGCTGCAGGCACTACTCCTGCTTTTGGGAGCAATCAGAAGGGAACTGGGCCTCTCCGGGTTAAAAGAGCTGCTTCAGAACTCACCAGGTCTATGAGTTTGGTGACTGGAACTTCTCGGATCGGTCGCTTCATGCGGCACAAGGCCTCGAGCGAGGTGCCAAAGCAGCTGGGCAGGTAGGTGCCACTGATGGTCAGGAAATAGTCCTTCCCTCGGTCCAAGTGCAGGACAAGAATGTCCTCGATTTTATCCTCGCCAGAGTTCAGGAGGGTCACTGAGTCCTTGCTCACGTACACGTCCAGGGAGATTTCTGTGCTCTCATCTGCAACACACCACAGCTCTCAAGAACACGTGGACACTCTCCAAAGGGGATGACAAGGACAAACATACAGTGGCAGGGACAAAGGCCACGACAGAAAAGACACACAGACAAGACTGATGGCAAGAAAGGTGAGACGCAGGAAAGACAGGAAGGACTGAATGGAGATGGGATGGGGGGGTCGACAGCAGCACACTCACCTGGCTCCAGGTAACCTTCACAAGGCTCAGCCCGAAGCCATGGCTTGCAGTAATGGCTGTCATTGAGCTTTGGGATGAAGGAGAAGTGACAGGTGACCTGCCCGTTATTGGTAATCTGGAACTTCTGTTTCTGCAGCTGACGGAACTTCACGTTCTCAAACTCAAACTGCAGAGCAAAGAGAAATCAAGTGATATTAGTGGCCAGAATACGGCACATGGCCAGCCCCCCACAGACTCTGCAGTGGCCCCCCATGGCTGAGAGGAGCCCACTCAATGCAGAATTCCTCACAAAGTCCTGCCAAGGAGCCAAGACAACCTGTCCTCTCAAACCCAATTCCTGATCATAAGATAGAGTTCAATTTCCTACAATCCAGTTTATTGAACCAAAGTCTTTGAAAGTAGTTCTGGCACTTTGAAGGCTGCTGTGTTTGGGCAGTAACAGTGATTCCAGTTTCACCCTCACCTCTCTCCTGCTCAGCTCCAGTGAAGGAAGAAAGTCATTCTCCATCCTGTCCATTATACGAACAATGTCTTCAAACAGCTTCCGATACTTCTGCTCATCCACAACCTTCACCTGTGGGAGACAAAAAACACTCAGCAAAGCTTCTGACTGGCTTTCACAGAAACTCTCTTGATCACGAGCAAACTGCAGAAGTGAATTATTCCCCTAAGCACTTGCTTGTGCAGATGAAAGGCTGAGAGAGCTCACACACATGGGTGCAGCCCCAAGCTGCATCTACAACATGACACAGATTTCACCCCTGCAGATGTTACCAGCATCTGTCTGGCCAGTGGTCACACACCTGGGAGATCACTGCAGGTGACCGCTGTGGGACAGCACTGGCATGCTGCAGCATCCCTTGATTCTCCAGAGGGAAAGGAGAATCGAGGGCCCTGCTGGAGCAGGGAGGTGGGACCAGACAACCCACTGCAGTCCCTTCCAACCTGACCCATTCTGTGAGACCTGAGCCACCCAGGGAGCAGGAGGTAGCAAAAATGGGCATGGATTGTCCTCATTTGCTGCACCAGAAAATCCAATTTTGCTGCCACTCTCCACTGAAGACATTCAGGTGTGAATCAGATGACACATCCGATGCAGCACAGGTACAGCCAGGCCCAGGCTGCTGCTGTGTCTCCATGAGCAGGAGGGAACAGCAGGACTCACCCATTGCAGTCCTGCCAGATGCAGCACCCCCACAGCTGGGTTCATCTGTCCTCTTGCACCAGCCTTAGCAGAGGTGCCCTGACTCCATCACCGCCTCCCAGAGCAGTGCCTGGAATGCCTGGCAGTGCTGGGGTGCTGCCCCAAGGCACACACAGACCTACCCCGATGCGGAAAAGGGCGCTGACGGGCTTGTGGTCACTGGTCTTGAGGTCCATGTGACTGCAGTACCGGAGCTGATTGATGTTCCCTCCTCTCCAGAGGATCCGATCACACCACGCTGGCACACGGCACTTCCCGCTACAAAGAAAACAGGTTACCAGGGGAATCCAACAATCCTCTCGAGCCATCCAAGCTGTTCCTCTTCCCAACAAGGCAGTTCCCTCCACCCACATCATCACAGCAGTGATGGGATGAACTCCTATCGCTTACCCCAACTTGAATTCTGTTATTTCTTCTGCTCTCTTCCCCTTTCCCAACACAACAGATAAAATTCCCATCCTTTCCAGCACCAGGAAACAAAATAACCCTCAGTCAAGCCCGTTTCCACAGCCTGAACCCATGTGTGCTGTGACCCAAGCTGCACGGCTTTCTTTTGCTGCCAGACCTTTCTGCCCACAATCCAACCCATAGCTTATTGCTCCTACTATGGAAAGTCTACTCAGTGATTACTATTACGTTGTGAAGCCTCAGTCCTGGCTCATCCTTCTTCAGATTAACTACTGCGCTGATTCATAAGCACGGCAGAGTCAAATTCAATCACCACATGGTTTGTAAGTCCTGCTTGGGAGTTTCTCCCTTTGGAGCAGCCCCTGCAGCAGATGCAGCCATGTCTATGAGAGGCACCAAGCAGGAGCCACAGCTGCTATGGCAGTGCAGCCACCCTGTGGGTGTGCAAGTCAGGGGACAGGGTGACTCAGAGAGCCTGTTTCCTTAGCTCTTCAATTCCTTCTTTATACTCTCTGCCTGTCCCTGGCAATAGAAAAAGCCCCCAGTGCAGGGTCACCTGAGCTCACACGTCACCTGCCTCCATCCAGCAGGATCAGCAGCAACAGAGGTTTAAGGGATGTGCCTGGTCAATGCACACAGGGGCTGCTTATTGCAGAAAGAGGGAAAGAAAGGAAGGCCAAACAACACTGACAGGGGTTCACAGCTCTAGGAAGCAGGAAATCAAGTTTTGTGAGGAAATGCGTTTTATGTCATAGGTAAATACATCCAGTGGCAGCCAATGTACCTGGAGTCCCAGCGATCTGTTTTAGAGTCATATTTATACGTGGGGATGAATTTTATATCTCCCTCCATGAAATCTGCAAATGCTTTCTTCTGAGTGCGCTGAATATTCAGCTAAAGCAGAAAAAGAATGCTTTTAAAAGAAAAAAACCAAACCAAACCCAAGAAACCCTCCCCTGCCACAGCAGTGTCAGAGAGCAGATCTGCAGGCAGAGCAACCACAGCCTGTGGCCATTCTGTGGGATCCACAGACACCCCCAAACTGCCTCTCAGACCTCACACCTTTAACAGAGGTAGAAATTCAACCCATAAGTGGAATGTTTTCCAAACAGACTGAGTACAAACGGGCACGGTACTGCTCACCAGATCATGCAGGCAGCATCGAACAAGAGTTAAGGGAAATATTAATTACTAAATGCCTTCATCAGTTTTCAGGCTTAAGATTGCCATCGTTAATCTTTCCCCATCAATCATTTTAGCAAGAGCCTCCAGGATTGCACTCGCCTGACAACCTGACGCCACCCTCCTTTGCTCCTTCCCTCTTCTGAAAAATCTCCTGGATGTTTTCCTCACTAAGACCTGAGCTACAGCTGTTTCCTGCACGAAGCTCTGCAGTACAGCAAAAATGAGCTACAGAGGACAATCAGCCAAATTTCCTGTTAAACTGTGTCAGAGGTGACATTGCAGCACTGCTGTTCGTGTTTCCCAGGTGCAACCCTTCACCCAAAAGGCACCTGCTGCCAGTTTCCGTGTGCTGCAGGGAAGGCGACAGCACAGAATTCAGGTCAAACTGGCTGAGCAGATTTGGGCTCCAAATCAATACCTTTTACACAACACTGATCACAGCAGCTTTTGTTGTTGTTACAAATGCCTGTGTTCAGCTCGTAGTTTGTACTTAAGAGAGAATTCCTGCACTGAGACACAGACACACACAGTGACTGCCTGAGTCACCCAGTTACCCCAGTATGGACAACCTGGTTTTGTTTAGGGGGATGTTGCAATCAGCACACCCAGAGCTCTGGCAGGGTCCAGTGTCTATGCCTGTGTCCAGACCCTTATTGCAGTGTGTCATGGAATTATGTAGGATGGAAAAGCCCTCCAAAACCATCGAGTCCCACTGTTCCCCCAGCAGTCTCAAGGCCACCACTAACCTCTGTCCCCAAGTGCCACATCTACGTGTCTGTTAAATCCCTCCAGGAATGGGCATATCATTGCCCAGGGCATTGTGTGCCATAGCTGGACAGCACTTTCCATAAAAAGATTTTCCCTAATATCCAACCCAAGCCTTTCCCAGCACAACTTGAGGCCGTTTCCTCTTGTCCTGCCAGTTGTTACCTGGGAGAAGAGACCAACCCCCACCTGGCTGCACCCTCCTCTCAGGGAGTTGTAGAGAATGAGAACGTCCCCCTGAGCCTTCTTTTCTCCAGGCTGAGCCCCCCCAGCTGCTCCTCATTTGATCTGTGCTCCAGCCCCTTCCCCAGCTCTGTGTCTGCCAGCTCCTCCCAAGCAGACCACGATGAGCTCCCAGGGATGGGTGACTATGAGTGAGTTCACTGACCTGGTCATACGTCAGCAGCTTCTGAAGCTCGTTCTTGCTGATGAGATTCTTCACTTCGCTGGCATCTGGCAGACACAGCCTGTAGTTCAGGTCTCCCAGCCAGATAACAACACTGCAAACAAAGATACACAATCAGAATGGTCTGGTTTGGAAACGAGCTTAAAGCTCATCTTGTTCCAGCCCCCTGCCATGGGCAGGGACACCTTCCTCTGTCCCAGGTTGCTCCAAGTCCTGTCCAGCCCGGCCTTGAACAATTCCAGGGATGGAGCAGCCACAGCTTCTCTGGGCACCCTGTGCCAGAGCCTCACCACCCTCACAGGAGAGAATTTTGGGAGAAGATCAGCAGTTAACAGCTCCCTTTTTTAAACCACATTAAGGCTGAGACATGTGGAAGACAAAAAGGAGACATTAAAGATTGAATGCAACAGCAGAAATTTCTAGTGAGAGCAGATCCCACAGGACTAAGTCCATCCCCTTTGGAATTCCCCAAAGACTGAAGACCTGGTTGAGTACGAGATAATGCATTTGTCTCAGCTTGAAAAAAGCCAGAGAACAGCAGTGACTCTCTAATGAAGCAAACCCAGTGTTCACACAAAATCCAGCTGGTGTTGAGGCTCTTCTCATGTGAAGAAGAGGGCAGTGGTGGAGCTCATTAAGCAGAGGCAGCCTGTCAGCCAGCAGGACAGGCGAGGCACCTGTATGTGCAGGGTTATCCCTCATGTGACATTCTGTTTTTACCTGTTGGTTTTTCACTGCCTTTCCTTCAACCAGAGCAGGCCACTGCTGCACCACCTGCTGAGCCAAGACTGCCTGATGCAGAATTAGCAGGAGCAGAATTGGGTTCCTGGAGCTTACAACCTTCTGGACATTGTTTCCCATCTCGGCCATCAGCCACACCTCACCAGCACCCGCTCCCACCCTGCTCCTCTCCAGGGTTCCAAACAGGCCTACAGCCTTGCTGTCAGCAGCTAAAGAAACACTCATGGGACTCACTCTTTACTCCATAAAGGTTTCATTTAAAGATTAAAATTTAAACCCCTCACTAGTACCAAAGCTCTTCCTGTTTATAGCCAAACCTCAACATTTCCGTGAGTGGATTAGCAAGGATAATCTAATATTTGAAGCTTTTTTTCTGTATTAATCCATTCTACGTTTTTGGTTTTTAAATGGTTTAAGTATTAATTACGGAAGTACCAACCATTTGTATTCTGCTTAGGCCTGCTGAAAAGGAAGTTACACACAAATGCAAGGAGAGGGATGTTGGGGACAGGGTGCACAAGGCACGGCAGAGAGGAGGTGACCAGCTTGTCTGCAGGAACTGCAGCACACCACAGCCCTCGGGACTTCACATTATTTCATCAAGCCAAAAAACTTATCTGCGTGAAACCTCCTGCTGCTGCAATTCTGACTTGACTTGGGTTACTTGACACCACTCCACGAGGGCACAACTCACTCGTGCTTCATGATGTTGAGCTCAGACAGGCTGTCGTTGGGGATCACGAAGCTCATCCGGGCACAGATGTCCTTGTAGTCCTGGTTTCGGCGCTCAAAGTCCTCCACGTGGGCAGCCAGGTGGGAGTTGACGACACAGAAGGTGGTGTTGTAGAACATGAACCTGATGGCCACACCACCCTTGTTGCCCTGGGGACAGGAGGGACCAGTGGGGTTGGAGCAGGTGGCAGGTGAGGCACGGGGAGGGGACTGGGATGGCACAGGTGAACCAAACCAGACTGTGCCACTTCCTGCATGGATACAGGGAAGCAGCAAGCCGGCCTCGCTCACTCACCATCTTTCCCATGACTCCTGTGCCCACAGACTCCGTCACAATCTCTCTGATATTGCTCAGATGATCCTTCTTAGCAAATATGAGCAACATCATCCCAACCAGGCGAACCATTTGCACCTGCAAAAATAAACGGGATCCTGAGTTCCCAGAGAGGCAGTGGGAATGCAGTTCTGATCTGATCTGCTCTGCCTGATGCTCTGCTGCTCCGGCTCTCCCTGTTCCTCATGTTCTGGACTCAATCCCTAATGGCAACAAGAGAACCCAAAGGGTCTCCTGTCCACAGCAAGGTTCTGGAGGTTCATCTGTCACCCCCCAGCAGCTGTCAGTGGTGCTGGGCTCACTGCATTCCCCACTCTGGTCCCTCCCTACAACAGGGTGGGCAGAGAGAAACCAAATAAACACACAGCAGGTTTGTGCCTCGGGTCTCAGCCCTCGCCCTGCTCCACCCAGCACAAGCAGAGAAGCCCCTGAGTGCTCCAGCCAGGCCCAGAGCTGGGGCTGTCCTGAGGCTGCAGGGGCAGTGGGAGTCAGAGCTCGCCTTGGCTTACTCCAGACTCCAGTGCAGAGGGGAATGGACAGAGATGTTCTTATTTCCCTGAGGCAGACGTGCCTGATGCACGGGGTACCAAAAGGCATCTCTGAGCTGCACAGACTGACTCATTTCCAGGAAATACTCGTTCCCTGAAGCCAAGGGCCTCTCTGGATCTGAGCAGTTACCTGCTCCTGCAGAGCTCAGGGTTAACATTGTGCTCATGTGCCCTTTCCCAGTGGGGATCTCAGGTCTGCTGCTGATCTTTCACACGTGCTAAGCCAACACTGCCCAGTCTGTGACCTTCCTGCACCTCCCCAACAGTGGTATCACCACTCTGAAACAGTGACAAGGCCTCACCTGCTTGAGCACAGCCTGCATGCTCACCTCTATGCACAGAAACATTCACATGTATTGGGATTAAGTCTCTGGAGTGAGGAAAGAAGCTGAGAGCAAGGAATTCAGCTGCAAGGGCCCAGCACCCCGTCTGCTCTGCAGCAGCAGAATTTGCAAGTGACCACAAGCCTTATCTACAGCTTCAGCCACTTCCCCCTCCTGCAGCCATATCCTGTGCTCTCCCTTTCACCAAGGTGGGAGAAATTTGCCCAAAACTCAAGTGAAGCAAAGGGAGGGGAGGGAGCAGGAGCCCCTCTGCAGTTTGGGCCACGACTCCTGGCTCCCCTTGATAGGTCTCAGTTCAGCAAGATGCTCTATTCCCTGTAACATCTGCCCCTGAGCTTAGCTCAGAGCAAGCAGGATGGGCTGTGACAGCAAACACATGGGCTAAGGAAGAAGGGGAAATCCATTCATGTATTCAGGACTGCTCCCTGCAGCAGAAAGGTTTGTCACAGCAGAGATAAAACCAATGTCTTGCTCCAAACCAGCCAGAACAAAGTCCTGATGCCCCAGTCGAAGCAATTCTGACCCAAGGCAGCAGCCTCTGGAAGATTTTGCTTCATAAATCATCCCATTCCTTCAGGGAAAAGCTGGTCATTTAATTTACCAGCTCAGGACACACCTGGCTTCTATACTACAGGATGAGAAGGTAACACAGAGAATTTGAACCTGCTGCTTCCCTGGCACCTACCCCCTATTTGATAAAGGTGTTGTGATCCCCACCTTTACAGATTTCTACTTCACAGCACAGTATTTCCCTGCAACTGTGGTGCAGAAACACTCTCCAGATTTAACTTGGCACATTTCACACGTGCCCAGGCATGCACATGCCCAGTATCACCCTTGGTTTCTCCAAGCCTTGCTCCTTGGACAGGCAAGGAAAGGGAAAGCCCTTTTCCTTTTTCCTTCCCATCATGCCAGCTCCATGACAAGACCCCGTGCCACTGAGCAGAACTCACTTTCTTGTATTTGGCCTTAGGGTGCAGGGCCCTCTCCACAGCAGACAGCCACTCCTGCTCCTTCATGGAATCAAAGTAGAAAAAAGCCTCCGTGCTGAGGTCCAGCTCCTGAAACCTGGAAACCCAAGAGCTTAGCACCTCCAGCCCTCCTGCACATCCCCCTCTTCCTATAGGAGTGTGAAACCTCCAGCAACAGCCCTTGGAGGAACACTTCCTTATGGCTACTTGCTAAATAAAGAAGTAAAATTTCCCCACAGTGCCCCTGAGATCCTACCCCAAACCCCCCAGCAACCCTCTCCCTGAGAAACACCACTTCAGGCAGAGGACAATGAGCGAGCTCTGCGGATGCCCCCAGGAAAATCTGTCATGCCAGCTTTGTTCAACCTGATCCTCTGCCTCATCCGAGGGCTTTTAGCCCTCAGACAGCCCCTGTGTGACACAGCTCAGCTCTGTGAGAGCACGACAGGAACCTAAACCAAAGCCAGCCCTCCTGGATCCCAGCAAGAGCAGCAAGGGTCCCCCCAGCTGCTCACCCGATGCAGTAGAAGTCTGGAGGCTCCATGTCACACACCAGCCATGGATTCAAGAAGCTGTCAGGAGACTGCCCATTCACATTCCATGTTCCCACAAAGAACCTACAACATGAAAGCAGCTGAGCTGTTAGAAAACACAATAAAAACCACAGCAGCACAGCAGAGTTCCGGCTGGAAGCAAACACTGTGAGCTGTTCCTGCACAGGGCCACGCCAGCCATGGGGGAACTGAAATTCACAGAATCACCGCGGCTGGGAAAGATCTCCAGGACCATCGAGTCCAACCTCTGCCCAATCCCCACCTTGTCACCAGCCCAGAGCTCTGAGTGCCACGTCCAGCCCTTCCCTGGACACCTCCAGGGATGGGGCCTCCACCACCTCCCTGGGCAGCCCCTGCCAAGGCCAGGCCACCCTTTCTGTGAAGAAATTCCTCCTGGTGTCCAACCTGAATTTTCCCTGGTGCAGTTGGGGACCATTTCCTCTTGTACTCTCCCTTGTTCCCTGGGAGCAGAGCCTGAACCCCCCTTGGCTGCACCCTCCTCTCAGAGAGCTGGGAAGAGCCAGAAGGTCCCCCCTGAGCCTCCTTTTCTCCAGGCTCAGCCTCCCCTGCTCCCTCAGCTGCTCCTCACAAACTCTCGCAGGCTTGGCTCACTCCCAGTGACACTCCTCTCAGAGTGAGACGTTCCACCAGCAAACATCTGGCTCTTGTAACACCACAAGGGGCAACACCACGACTCTGTGGCGGACATCTGTCTTCACCCTCTCTGCCCACTGCTCCAGCCTTACCAAGGCTCAGGAGATCTGACACACACACACAGAGAAGACAAAAGGAGCAGCTGCCCCATGGACACTTGGTGACTTTTGGGCTGCACCATCCTCATTGGCCGCCCGAGCTGCAGCCCATCAGCAGCTGCCAGAGTCTGATCCTGGGTGAGATCAGAGCTCACAGGAGAGATCCCGCAGCTCTGGCCTTCCCTCCCAGGTCTCACCTGAAGTTGTGCAGGTTGATGTAGGCCTTCTCCCTCTTGGCCAGCACATGTTTGATGAGCCCCTCTCTCTGCCCCGACTGTGTGCTGGGCAAAAACATCTTGCGCATCGTGTTGGTCACCGTGGGCTGGTCTCTGGATGTACCTTCTCTCTCTCGGTGAAATCTAGGAAGGAGGCAAGAGCAGCACTAGGACCAGTTCTGCTGTCTAGGAAGAAAACAAAAAAAGGGAACAGATCCCTCGCCTTACTTACTGCTTATTCTGAGGGACAGGAGGAGGCGGGGGCTCCCGCCGAGATCCCGTTTGGTGGTTTTGCATGTTCCTTTTCTCTTCTAGGCTCAGGGTGTTGAAGTCATCCTCAAACCCCAGAGCTCCTGTAATGAAAAATCCAAGAAAAACAGCCTGAGAAACAACGTGAATCAGCTCAGATCAAGAAGGAAAAAATGTAACTCCACAGAAAGCAAAAAAACCAAACGATAGTAGGAATACATCAACTGTGTGACCCTGGAAATGGGAGAAAGGGGCACTAACCACAAGTCAAGGCAGGAAGGAGCTCAACATGCACTAACCAAGGGTGAAAATAGCACTCAGGAAGGAATTAACAGACAAGGGAGCAGGGCCAGATCCAGCTCCCACTCTGGGCACCCCAGCACCACACAGGCCCCAGAGCAAAGCCAGCTGTACCTGGAGATAGACCTGGGAGGCTCTTCTCCACCTGATGCCAGATGGCCGAGTCCTTAGGTTCAGGAAGAGACGCTTTCAGGTGGGCTGGAAAAAACCCCATCCCTGTCAGAAACCGCTGGCAGAGGATTTTATGGGCACAGGTGCCAGTCTGCTCACCTTCCTGTATGCTCTGCACTTCTGACAGGAACCCCAGGCAGCGCTCCTCGTCAGGGATCTCGAAGAGCCGCTCCGGCGTCTCGTCACCCTGTATCCGGACCTTGCAGCCTGCTTCAAACACACTCACTGAGTCAGCCCAGGCTGGCTCACAGAGAGCTTCCAGGTGTTGTTTGTGATGGAAACCTGCACCTAAGTTACTCTCCCTGCGCTTCTGAGGTCCCCCCGCCCTGCTTGTTCTCCTGGCTTTAGGAATCCTTCTCCCTACTGCAACCTCGCAGAGAAGAGCTCTAAAAGCAGGAAAAAAATTGCAAACATTTCAATCATTTGCATTTCAAACCTTGTCTGTCATGACAACCGAGTGTCTGACAGAGCCAGATGACAACATCAGAGGGAAAACAATCCCTGTTTGAGCAGAGGACAAACACAGAGCCTGGGGGAAGACTGGAAGGCAAAACAAACACGAGTGGCTGTTCCTTGACAGGACCTTTAGCCATACCACTGCCCTTATAAAACTTACTGTTTGTAGCTATATCAATCAGCAGAGTTTCTTCTGCCTCTAGAAAAGAGAAAAAACAGGATCAGTAGAGCTCACACGGGATGCTGCAGCAATTGAGGACTCACATAATTACACTGCCTGCTACCAGCTATAAAAGAGTCCTGACAGAGGAACAAAGAGCTCTAATTTACATCCGTACGTTCCTAACGGTTCTGGCAGAGAGAACCTGGACAGGCACCTGCCAACAAGTGTCCCAGGGAGACTCCCACCACACACTTCTCATACACCTGGACGGTTTTTCCCCATCAGTGCAGCTACTTTGGGAAAGATCAACGTGACAAGGAACTTCAGAGCTTCTCTACAGAGTAAGACCAGGGGCAGAACATCACTGAACTGCACTCAAGGGAATCAGCAAATCCAGGAAAAGGTGCTTTAACTCCTGACAAGGATTCGCCCTAGGGGCACTTGCTGCTATTTAAGTCCTTCCAAGACAAGGCCTAAAGCCTTTCCTGATCCAACATGTAGCTGTTGGGAGCTGAGGGCTTGCTAGACCTTATGGAAGTTTAGATGTAAACATGCAGGAATCAGGCAACAGCTCCCAGCTCTCGGCACAGCAGAGAAGCCCAAGAGACAGACACCAGCAGACACCAAATTCCAGACCCTGAAGCCAGGTTCTGCATGTGTTGGCTCTGTGTGATGCCAAGCCCACCACGCATTGGAGCCAGCCAAGTTCCTCACAACTGTTTGCTGACACGGACTGACAACCTGCTTGCACGAGGAACAAGGGCATTCCATAAAATGGGAGTTGCTGTTTCACAGGGAAAGCCACTGGCTCAGGAGGCAGACCAGGAAACACCACTAAATTTGGGGTTTGTGGATGAACAGCAGGGGATTCTCAACCTTTCCCCCAGCAGTCAGTACCTTGCACACATTTAAAGCGGCTATTGATGGGAATGTAATCCGGATCAGAGTTTTCTTTCTCCTGGGAGCGAATAACGACCCTGCAGACAGAAGGAAGGCTTGTAAAGACCTGGCAGCAGCGCCCTGCTCACACACACACACACACACACACACACACGGGAGCTGTGTGTACAGAGACACAATGTTTGATCTCTATCGCTAAGCTCCTGGGGCAGGAAGAGGAAAAAGGCAACGAAGGTGAGACGGTGCAGGACGCGGATGCCCGGGGGGAGAAGAGCGAGCTGTTGAACTCTCCCTGCCCCGGGGCAGGTCCAACACCGGGCTCGCAGCGGCTCTGGCGGCCGGAGGAGCATCGGGGAGCCGGGAAGGCACCACCGGGGCGCCGGTCCCGCAGCCCCCCGCCCGCAGGGGAGGGCACGCAGGGCTCCCGAGGGTCACGACGGCTGCGGCAGCTCGGCGGAGAACCGAGCCGTGCCCGGGCCCGCGGCGGCACCGACCGAGGCGAGGCGGGCCCCGCCAGGCTCGCACTCACCCGTAGCGGCCGGCCCGGCGCTCCAGGCCGAGCACACACGGCTCCCGTCGCCCGGCCCGCACCTCCGCACCGGCAACGCTCTGCGCCGCCGTTAAGGAAACCTCCGCTCACCGGC
>VZRV01008083.1:78674-97508 GCA_013398115.1 Falcunculus frontatus
CCCAGGGCTGTCCCCAGCACTCTGGGCTGTCCCTCTCATCCACCGCACCTGCCCCAGGATGCCAACTCCACTCCCAGTCCACCCCTCCCCAGCTCCAGTGCTCCCCCCGGCCTGTACCCAGTGCCCAGCGCTGTCCCCCAGCACTGACCCCTGCTGACCCCAGCACTGACCCCTGCTGACCCCGGCACTGACCCCTGCTGACCCCGGCACTGACCCCTGCTGTCCCTGTCCCTCCCATCCATCCCACCTGCCCCCAGGACACCAAGTCCATCCCCAGCCCCTCACGCCATCCCCGGCCCCGCTCCGGCCCGTCCCCAGTGCCCAGCTTGGGCTGTCCCTGGCAGCTCAGTGTCCCTGTGTCCCCCAGAGCCACAGGGGACACACGAGTGCGTGGCAGGCGCTGTGAAAGGCCCCGGCCGATGGGGCCGGGTTCCCCTGAGCCCCATCCCGGGGGTGCCAGGGCGTGCCCACCTCCCCAGCACCGCTCCCTCGGCAGCCCAAAGAAGCACAGGCACAGGCGGGCAGCAGGGAGCACTTTACCAAGCTGGCGAGATAAAAAGTACAACATTCCGTAGTTGGCACCTTGGCGGCCCCCACCCCGGGCCAGGGCTGTCCTGCGGGCCGGGCTCCTCCCGGGGCCCCACGGCCTTCCCAGGGGAACAGCCCCAGGGAGCGGGGAACGAGCGGCCAGGGACGAGCACTCAGCCAGGAAGAGCCGCAGGCAGAGCCCCAGGAAGAGCGTGTTCCTCCAGCCAGGGAAACCAGCATCTCCATCCCATGGCCAGTCTCCATTCCCATCTCCATTCCATGGCCAATCTCTGTCCCACAGTTGACCTCTGGCCCACTTGGACATTCCCCCCCGGCAGCACTGGCCACTCCAGCTGCCAGTGGTGCTGGGGGTGTTGCAGGGGGGTCCCTGCCCCGTGCTTGCCCCCAGCCCCCTTTGCCGGCTCTGTCCCTGGTTTCCTGAGCAGTCATGTGCAAAATGTACCCGTCCCCAGAGCTTCCCAAGCCGTGCCCTGGCCCCATCCCGTGCCAGCACCCTGCCACTGGCTGGGGCCACGGGATGGGGGTGAAATGTGGACATTCATTAGAGCTATTTTTTTGTGGTTTTTTTTTCCTGAGTTTCTCAGCCTGGCTCTTAATTACAGGCTTAAATCTGCAGCCCTGGGAGAGGAAAGGGAGAGATGGGCGAGTACCAGGAGGGAGGAGAGGGGAACCAACTGGAGCCTCAGTGGGATTAGATCCAGGGTGGGGGCGAGGATGGGGAGGTGTTTGCCCGGGCTGTGCTCCCCGGGGATGCAGAGCTCCTGGTGGGGCACAGACCCCCAGAGCAGCCCGGGGGCAGCTGAAGCGCTGCCGTGGTGCCCTGCTGCTGCCTGGACCCACTGCACCGCTCCGCCCCAGCACAGGAGGGCTGGAGCGTGTGGAAATACATCACGAAATAAAGCGGAAATTTCCCTAAACACCCTGTTTCCTTGTCAGCCGCGGCCGGCCCTTCCTGTTTCTCTGGGCTCGTGGCCGGGCTCGGAGCCCGTGTTTCCTCCCTGCCCTGCCCCGGAGCCCCGCACCACGGCCTCTGGGACTGGCAGCTGGGGCCCCCGTGCTGCAGCCAGGCCAGGAAGAGGCAGCTGGGGCTGAGAGGGACAAATCCCACCCGGGGACGTGCAAACCCTCCTCCATGGCCCCGGGCACGTGCCCCGAGGGCACGTCTCCCACTCAGCCTTGCTTAGCTCCCTGGTGGCCAGTGGGCACGGGTGAGAGGTGGGCAACCCGGGGGGGACCCCAGGAGTCACCAGGGAGGTGGCTCAGGTGAGGTCCATCTGGATTCCAGCCACCATCTCGGTAGCATCCCAGGACTTGTGGTGGCCGGGGCAGCAGGAGAAGTTGTCGCAGGGTCCGTCGGGGAGATGCAGGAGGCAGAGCTGGGGACGAGCTTCATTCCCGCTTCCTTCCCATGGCACAGCACCCCCATCGCCCTGGTTGGCAGTGGGGTGCAGGACCCCCAGCGTGGGGGCTGGTGGGCAGTGGGGTGGCTGCCGGACCCCCTGTGCAGTGGGGCCAGGAGCGCTGGCAGTGGAGGTGACCCCGGGGTTTGTTTTTGGACTGAGAGCTGAGGAGCTCCAAAATGCAGCATTTTGGGGGCTTTCAAGGGGTGGGGGTTTGGCTTGAGGTGGTGGCGCTGGCTGCGGACGCCGGGTGCCAGTTCCCCGTGTGACAGGGAGGATGCTCAGGGCATTGACAGGGAACCTCCTGTGACTCTTCGAAAGCAACCGCAGATCTGGCCGAACCCCTGGCGTCTTCCCAAAGTGCATCTGTGTGTCCAGCTGAATTCATCCAGGGGATCTCTGCATGGGAAACTCAAGGTACAATGTCAAAGGGAAGAGAATCAAACATCACCACCACTGTGCATTAGAAAAGCTGTTTAAAGTACCACATGCCGAAGGGACCAAGGAGTCTCAAGCTGCTTCGCTGCGGGCATGGGGTGACACCAGGGGCTGTGATCCTGTTCTGCTTCCTGGGCAGGCGCCTTCAATCCCAGGAGCGGGCTCAGCCAGGGCCAGTCCCAGCCGCTTCCCTCGTGGGAAGGGCCCAGAGTCATGAGGGCTTGGGCTCCAGCCACTGCCTCTCTGCCAGCAGCTCTCCGAGTAAGGAACAAAAGCAGAAGAACCCCCCAGCAGGACACAGGGGCTCTCCAGCAGCCAGGACAGCCCTTTGCAGCAGCGCTCCCTCTGCAGCCATTGCCACCCCTCCGGCTGGAGGGGCCCCTGCGTGGTCAGGGCTGGCTTTTGGGGCTGTTTGCACTGTCCAGCTCAGGGGCAAACTCTGTGATGACCCTCCGGGCCAGCGGGCTCGTGGTCTTGAGCAGTTCGGCGGCAGATGGCCGAGTACCGGGGCTGGTTTTGCTACCCTTCTTCTGGAGCAGGGCTTTAAAATCCTCATTCCTGCTGGAAGACTTCCCACTGCTGCCTGCTGCTGACAGGGACTCGCCAGCTGGGGAGCCTGAAGTCTTTACAGGTGAGTGGGAGGTGGGTCGGCTGCTGAAGGTGTCACCAGGCTCTTTCCGCCCCAGGACCTTCCTCTTCGACCTAGGCACCAAAGGGACACGGGTGGGAGCAGCCTGGGGCTGGGGTGAGCCCTCAGCGAGGGGCACGGTAGTGCCCAGCCTGCTCTGCTGGGACAAGGTGACACCACGAGCATGGCAGGGGGTGCTCCTGGCAGGTGGGACTAATCTGGGCCCTCCTGGCTGGTGGCCTGGCCTGGCTGCACTCCGCTCAAGGCAGCAGCAACCGGGCTGTTCCCAAGGATGAACACTGGCCCCAGTATGGAAAGCAGAGGTGTCGTGGTGGGAGGACACTACACCCGGTGCTGTGACAGTGGTGAGACTCCAGTGCATGCACCAGCCTTACCTGTGGATCACTGTGAAGAGATCCTCCGTGGTGCGGGACGTCGTGAACACCTCATCATCCTCCTCCACGATGGACTCAGCTGTCTTGGCACTGGCAAAGCTCTTCTCCTCCGTGCTGGCCTCTGCTGAGCTGCCTGTGGGCAGGGAGGAGACAGCAGTGAATGCCCTGTGCAGCACGAGGAGCCCCTGTCCCTGGGGTGATCCCAGGGGGTGGGCAGACCCTCACCTTGCTCGGAGGCAGGCTCGCTGGCAGGCGCGGTGCCCACAGCCTTGGGGGACGGCGGATCTTCGGCGTCAGGGTCGCAGCAGGTGGGGTCAGTGTCCAGCGTGATGATGGGGCTGGGGGTGGGTGGCAGGTCCCCCACAGCAGCTCCCAGCTGTGCCGGGGCCGGGATGAGCGGCAGGTACAGCACGCTGGGCTTTTTGGGCACTGGTGGTGGCACCTTGGCCTTCCTGCGCTCCCCCTCGGCACCGCTCCGCTCCGGCCGCAGCTCGTCCAGGCTGCCCTGCGAGAGCCGCCGGGGTCCCGCCGGGGTCACGGACAAGTGGGGCTCCCCCAGACCCCTCCTCAGCTCCCCTCTCCGCAGCACCACGACGGCATCCTGTGGCACCTCCTTCTCCTTGCTGGCAGTGCCTGGTGGGGATTTGGGGGACAGGGGACCCTCCTCCCGCAGAACCGGGGGCTTGGGCAGGATGCAGGGGGGGCGCCTGGCCAGTGGTGGCTTCTCTGCCACGGGTGGCTTCACTTTCCTCTCTGGCCCCGGGCAGGGGACGCGTGCTGGCTCCTCCGTGTGCTCTGGGCCGTCGGCGTTGTCCTCTGGCTCTGAGCGGCTGATGGAGCGGAGGCGGACGGAGCGCAGGTCGGACTGTGTCACCACGGGCATGATGGGCGTGATGGGACTGCTCTTCTGGGCCAGCTTGGTGCCAAAGGTGGAGTCAGAGTGGTGCCGGCTGACCTTCGTCTTCCCCTTCAGGGAGATCTTCAGCCCTGAGAGGTCGAGGTGGGCGGGTGGGGTCACTGGGAGGTCGAAGGACAGCCTGGCCTTGGGGCTCCTCTCCATGGGGGATATGGGGGGCAGAGAGGATTTCCTCTCGGGGACCAGCGGCCTCACACGCACCTGGTGCGGGGAATGCCCGAGGATGGTGGAGGTGGGGACGGTGGGGGTGGGGGTCTCCGACTGACTGGAGTACCCACTGGATGGGGACATCAGCCCCGTGGGCCGGCCTGGAGAGGAGGTCTTGAGGTCTGCCTCAGCGGAGAGCTGGGAGGGCGTCGTGGCCCTGGAGACTGAAGGGGACACGAGGGACTCGGAGCTGCCCCGTGTCTTGGCACACTCAACGGCCGTGGTCCCTGTGGTTGTGCTTGAGCCAGAGAGGGACTGGTAGGGATCACTGCCGGCCTTCCAGTCCGTGAGATGCCACTGGTGGGGCGCAGCTGTGCTGCTGGGCTCCCTCCCTGCACTGCCCTGGGGGTCGGCGTGCACCAGCCGGTGACCCTGGAGCTCCGGGGGGATGCACAGGCTCTTGGGCCGCTGGTCCTTGGGCAGCGCTGCGCTGAGCCCCACATCACCGTCCTGGCCCTCTTTGATCAGCGAGACGCTGCGCGTGGGTGGCGAGGGCTTCTTCTTGGCCTTCTTCAGGGAGATGCTCTTGGAGCGCCGCCGCCGCTGCCCCTCAGGCTCCAGCCCCAGGGAGATGTTGTCGGTGCTGGTGCTGCCCTCGGAGCTGGCGCTGGGGTAGCCCAGGGCGTAGTTGGCACTGCCCCGCCGGGTCTCGGCGTACGTGATGTCCACAGAGCAGAGGGACCCCGAGTCAGTGGGCACCGACAGTGACCGCTCACGGAACCGGCACCCTGCCCGCTCCACCTCCAGCTGCACCGGCCCCGCCGCTGCCTCCGGCTCCTCTCGGCTTCCCGGCAAGAAATTCCCCTTGGCTTCCTGGACGCACCCAGAGCTGGCAGGGGAGGCAGGCACTGGGCCGGAGAAGAAGCTGGGCCCGTTGCTGCCCACGCGCTCCTCTGTGGCGATGAAGAAGGAGGTGGAGGCGGCGGGCGAACCCGGGCTGGGCGATGGGATGGAGCCGCCCGGTGACGTGCAGGTGGGCCCCTTGCCTGGGCCAGCGCTGAGGCTGGGGGGGCTCCCATAGCCCAGGGCGCTCCAGGGCGGGGGAAAAGGGGTGCCCTGTGTCCCATTGCAGGCACTGGCACAGGGGTTGGCTGCCCCATCCATGGCAGCAGGTGGCTGGCAGCAGCGGGCCCCGAGGTCACTGAAGGTCTTCCTCAGCGGGGCCGAGAGGGGCTGGCGAGGGCCGATCTCCTGGGGCGTCGTCCCCCCGCTCGTGGTCTCAGGCACGAAGCTGCAGGACAGGGATTCAGCGATGGGCGAGTGTGTGCTGGACGTGGGGCCGTTGGCGCTGCCTGCGGGGAGAGACACAGCCCACTGAGCACCATCCTGCCCCCCTCACCCTGCCCCAGCCCCTGGCCAGTCCTCAGGCTGCACCTCTGCCCAGGCATAACATGTGGATCTGTTGGCTGGAATGTGCCATGGACAAATCAGGAGCCATGGCAGGAGGCTCTATCCATGGAGACGTCAGTCCCACGGCAACCAAAGTGTTGCCCTGGTGCTGCTCTATGGTGGGGACATGGATGGGGATCAGGAGGAGCCAGGTCAGGCATTGCCAGCTGGGACAGGGAGGGACATGGTGGCTCCCAGTGCCACCCCATCACAGCACCTCTGGGATGGGGAAGGAGCCCGGAGCCCTGCGGTGGCTCTCAGTGCCACCTCACCTCAGCACAGCCAGGATGGGGAAGGAACCTGAAGCCCTGCTCTGAGCCCCCCCAGCAGACAGGGATGCTCAAGGCCCTGGTGGGCTGAGGTCTGACTGACTCCAAGGGAAGAGCCGTGACAAGCAGCTGATGGTCTGACCACTGTCATGGGGAGAAGCCT
The DNA here is from genome assembly GCA_013398115.1 of Falcunculus frontatus. Taxonomy (NCBI): domain Eukaryota; kingdom Metazoa; phylum Chordata; class Aves; order Passeriformes; genus Falcunculus; species Falcunculus frontatus. The sequence goes on from VZRV01008083.1 coordinate 85,029, forward strand.
TCCTCCACCCCGTGAAAACTGCCTTGGAGCAGCTGGTGCCATGGTTCCTCCCCCTGTCCCTCCTCAGAGAGGCTGGCTCTGATTTCTCTCCACCTTCCATAGGGGACAGCAGGACAGAGCCCCTGAGCCACAGTGGCTGCTGTTCCCAAGGGTCCAACGCCAGCCTGGAAGCACTCCAGGCACTCTCACACGCACTCCCTGGGCACTGGCCAGCCCCAGCAAAGACCTGGCCAGGTGTGTGCCCCACGGCACCCTGCGACAGGGTCTGCCCACGGGGAACGTGGGCACAGAGGGCTGTTGGAGCTGAAGCTGGGTGACTCCTGCCTCAGAACCCCGACTCAGGGTGAAGGGGCTGTCCCCAGCGCCATGCCAGCCCCAGGCCAGCCCAGTGTCACCAGTGTGCCCAGCACCTCGGTGCCTTGGGAGGGCTCAGAGTCAGTGTGGTGCCTGCACCTCCACAGTCAGGGTGTCCCCGGGGGCCCGTCTGTGCCTGGGCTGGCTGCCAGCCCCGGGATGGCTGTGCCGCCCGTCAGGGCAGCTCTGGGGGTGCCAGCCCTGCCCAGGTGCCGCCTGCGCCGTTCTTGCCGTCACCTTGGTCTCGCAGGGACAGGTTAGGGAATCCAATAATGGTCCGTCTACGCCGAAGGGTGGACTTTGGGTTCATCGCGGTCTCTGTGTTAAACAGGGAGTGACGAGCACTCGCGTGCCTAGCAAAGTGCTGCCCTGTAGCCAAAACAAACAGCGGTACGCCGCGGTGCCAGGAGCCGCTGCGGGCCGGGAGCTCGGCCCCCTCCTCACCCATGCTCTCTGTGTGTCCCCAGCCTGGCATGGTGACACAGGCGGGGCTGTGGGATGGCAGGAGGATGGTGTGAGCCATGTGGGGTGAGCACGGGCGAGACGGAGGCACGGTGGGAAATGCTGCAGGTGGAGGTGGGATGGGTGGAAAGCTACAGAGACCAGCCCTGTGCTGTGTGACAGGCACTGGTCTGTGCTGGTGAGACCCCACACCGCTGTGCTGAGCCACACTGGGGACGTGTACATGAGCCATGGAGAGGGAGAGGGACCAGTGTGGCCCTGGCACAGCTCTCCATGATGGAGGGAAAGGGCAGACAGACACCTCTGCCCTTCAGAAGGGGCACCTCACCCAGCCACCAGCCCCAGCCCCTGAGCTGGGCCAGAGCGTGGTGCCTGTGTCTGCAAGGACTGGGCAGGACCGGGCTGCTGGAGCTGCAGCCCTGAGAGGATGAGCAGATGGACAGACAGGGGAGGAAGGTGAGACAGGCCGGGTGCACAGTGTGTGGTGAGAGCCCGGGTGACAACAGACCTGGCTGGCTGGGCATTACACAGGGGGCATGAGACCTGCCAGCAGCATGGCCAGCGGACCAGACACACAAAGCTGCAGATGGCACGAGGGATGGCTGGGAATGATGGACACCAGCATGGCCCTGCTGTCCCCTCTCTGCCCCAGTGCCCACCTAACCCACAGGGTAACCCACAGCTCACAGCCACAGCCCCTCCCAGCACCCACCCCTGCCCCAGACGGCTGCTGGGGTGCATCTCTGCCTGCACCCCGTGTCCCCCCTCCGTGCCAAGGGGTGCTGCCCTACCCGAGACATTGATGGGGACGATGTTGGTCTGGATGGAGCTGGCCTGGTGCCACTGCTTCTCCTCCACGGTGGGCAGGGGGAAGGCCCTGGGCCAGGGGGGCTGCTTGTCCGGGCTGGTGGGGAGGCTCAGGGAGGTGTCAGGGGGCCGAGCACCGAGCGCAGTGCTGCTGGTGCTCTCCTCTTCGTCCGCTCGCCGGCTCGGGGGCTACGGGGAGAAAGGCACATCAGCTACTCAAGGGACAAGGGTGGAACACAAACAGGGACTTGCTGCCCACCCTGCCACCCCAGAACTCACCATAAGCACGAACTCAAGGCGCTTGGCAGGTGGGGGTCGAGGTGATGGTTCAGGGGAGGTGTCGGGGGGCAGGTGTCCAGCAGCACGGAAGGTCTGCCCGGTGACCCTGCTCTCGGTGTACTGCTCCTCATACTCCTCTGCAAGAAAAACAGCACCTGGGACCCTGCTGCTGCTGCAGGAGCAGGGGGCCTGTGAAGGGATGGTGACTGTCCCCTCTGGCTGTCCCCAGCCTAGCTGGCCATCCCTGCTCAGGACAGGCAGCTCAGAGAGTGAGGAAGGGAGATGCCAAGGAGGGTCTGGGGGAGCTGAAGAAGCACAAAGATCCCAGCAGCCGGCCCTGCTCCTCCCAGGGCACAGTCAGGGGATGCAGTGGGTCTCACTGGGAAACAGCCCCACTGGGGACAGCCAGGAACTCAGTGTGTCCCCATCCTGTAATTGTTGAGCTAATTAATGCTGGTGGCTGTGGACTGGCGGAAAGCAGGGCTGCTGAGGCTGACTTAATGAGATTACAAGCTGGGGGATGGCTGGGCTGCTGATCTCATCTGATGCCTGAGGAGCATCCGAGCCAGGGCCGCGTGACAGCCTGGGCCAGAGATTGGAAGGAAACAAAACCACTGGCCATGCTGATCCAGTTAGGCAGATCAGTGGCAGGTCCCTGAGGCCCTCATGAGAACTGTGCTGTGGTGGGGCTCGTGGGTGCCCTGGTGGCCCCAGTGGCCCCAGCAGGCAATCCTGGTCCCGGTTGCTTTGGCAGCAGTGACTTGGGGGCAGAGATCAGTGAGGGGCTACTGGAGGCTGGGACCCCCCAGGACCCAACTCCTGCAGCCTGGTGAGGTCTGAGGAGTGGCTCAGACACGTGTGGGAGATGAGCTCACAGTCTCATGGTGGGCACCTAGCCAGGGCAGCAGCCACCCACCACCCTCACCCAGCCCACCCCAGCCCCTCTCCCTGCTACCTTGCAGCAAGCTCTGGAGGTTGAGCTGGGCCTCCTGGTGCAGCTGCTCCATGCCCGGTGGGCGCCCGGCTGCCAGGAAGACGTTCACAGGCTGCTGCCATGGCAGCTTGGCGGGGGCGGCTTTCTTGCTCTCGAGGTCCAGGTTAGAGGTGGCTGCAGGGGGCAGAGAGTGGGGTCAGAGGCAGGTGGGGGGCGGCTTCCCTGCGGGTGCTGCTGTGGGATAACACCGTGCCAGCACAGTGCTCATCCCCCCCCAGCTCTCCAGGAATGCCAGGATGTGGCCGTGTCCCACCCTGGCAGGCTGCTGCCCACTGGGACCAGCCCTCATCACCACCACCACTTTGGGGGCTGGACACTGCCCCTGAGGGCTGCCAAGAAGGGAGCTGATTGAAATTGGGGAAGGAAGCCAGCCCTGCCACCCGTGCCTAACCGCGCCCGGGCGCAGGAAACGCTGCACGCTCCGGTGGAGCAACATCCTGGCTGTGGAGGAGCAGAAGCTGCAGCTGAAAGGCAGGAGCCAGGGACCCATCACTCACTCCCCTCGCACTGCAGCTTGGGGCTCACACGCCCTTCCTCGGCCCGGACACCCCCGAAGCTCTCCAGGGAAGGAAACCTCTGGGAGGACTGCTCAGACCCTCCGAAACTCCCCAATGGGTGGAAAAGTCCCTGGGAGCAGGATCTGGGCTCAGCAGTGAGCTGGCCCTGTGGGGAGCTGAGCGCTGCTCCCACAAACACGCTTTGCCATGGGAACACCGCAGCCGGAGCGGGTGTGGGTTTGTACCCAGCACGGAGCCAAGGCAGTGCCACCGCTGGCACGCTGCCTCCGAGGGCATCCGCGCCCGGCAGGCACAGAGCGGGTCCCTGGGAGCTTTACACGGGGACATGGATGACCAGGGGCTCTTCCCTGGGGAGTCAGGGCTCATCCTCCACTGCACGGTGCTTGTCCCCATCCCCACCAGCTGAGACACTCCGGTTACCAGTGTGTGACAAACACCTCCCCTCTGCCACCTGCAGCGCAGTGCCCGGCCCCAGGAGCACACCTCTGCCCTGCTGCCAAAGCCTGCTCCATGCCAGGCTCCCTTCTTCCTCCTAGAAGCAACCCCATTTACCTGGGAAGGGGAGTGGCCCCAAAACAGGTGTGGGACCCCCAGCACAAGGCACATTTCCCTCTGCCCCCAGTGGTCAGGCAGCTGTGGCCCAGCTCATCTGCACTGCACCATGAGCATCCCCCTGCTGCCCACGGTGCCCTCCTGCCCCCAGATGCCCTCCTGCCTGCAATGCTCTCGTGCCCCTGGGTGCCCTCATGCCCACCCCTCCCCCAGATGATGGAGCCTGCACAACGCCCAGCACCCCAAAGCAAGGTGCCATGTCCCCAGCCTACTTACTGTTATAATTTGTTTCCATAACGACAGGCCTTAACACCGGGTTTTTCCTTTTTTTTTCCCTTCTTCCTCCTCTAAATAATTTGACTCGTTTCCATACCAACCAAGAGGTGTTGGGGCGCATGTGTGTGCCATGCACAAGGCAAGGCTGGGCATCTCCCCAAAAACCTGACCCACAGTGCCGGGGGCAGAGACCACTCCTTCACCTCTGCAGACCCCAGACCCCAACTCTCTGGTTTTGTTGAGGTGGGGGCTCCACTGCTGCCCCACCATTTCTGAGAACACCCCAAGGGTGCACCCCAACTCCTGGCTCGCTGCACCCCCTGCCTGGCTCACACAGCCCCAGCCTTTGGCCTCAGCACAGCTGATGCTCCTCACCTTCTGCCCACACATCCCCCTGCAGCCACCCCCCGCCAAGGACTCGGGGACATCCTGAGCAGCCCCCTGCTGCCCCTGCACCTCTCCAAGCCCCTGCCACCCTCCCCGGAGTACGGGAGCTCACCTCTGCACCTCGGCCGTGCTGCCGAGTCACCCCGGCACCCACCCTGGGCTCAACCACGTGTGCAAACCACAGCACCAAACCCGGGGCCGCCCTGGGCGCGGCGGAAGCGTGGCAGCACCCACACCCAGCACCCTGCCCTGCAGCGTGGGCAGCCTCGGCCAGAAGGGGAACACGCGGTGCCGGGGTCCTGCCCCAGGGAGCTTCCCCCTCTTCACCGACACGTGCTCCTTTGGGACCCTGAGTGACCCAGTGCGGTCCTGCGCCGGTGTGGGCAGTGCTGCAGGCACTGCCCAGGTGCTGGCAGTGCCCAGGTGCTGGCAGTGCCAAGGTGCTGGCATCACCAAGGTGTGGACATGATGGGTTCCCTCTCCCAGCCGGGGAGAAGGGATGGGGCAAAGAACGGATGAGCCGAGCACTCTCCTGGCACCCAGATGCCCCAAACTTGCAGCGTGCCAGAGCGAGCAGCACCCTGAGGCTTTGGCTCCCTGGGAGCAGCCACTCTGAGGCTGTTTCGGGAGCAGAGGCTCTGGGGGTGTTTCGGGAGCAGAGGCTCTGGGGGTGTTTTGGGAGCAGCACTCACAGCCCAGCGGCGATGGGGCGTAAGGAGCTGGCAGTCCTGATCCAGTGCCACTGCCACTGTGCTTCCAAGGCACGGGCACTATTTGGGAGCAGCCTGAGGCAGGCTCAGTACATGGGCAGGTTGGAAGCGCCCATGGAAGCCCAGCTGCCACCCCCATCTGTGGGCACGGGATGCCCCAGCCAAGCAGGAGTGTCCAGCAGGAGGGCACAGCGGCTGGCAGGGACAGTGCAGCTGAGCTGAGCCAGTGCCCTTGGCAGTGACCCTCCCGCCACGCTTATCAGAGACAGGCTCAGAGCACAAAATACCTCTGAGGGGCTCCCACCCCGCAGCAAATGCCTGCGGGAGATGAAGGGCATCCTGGCACAGCAGAGCCAGAGGGACAGAGGAGCCAGAGGGACAGCGGAGCCAGAGGGACAGAGGAGCCAGAGGGACAGAGGAGCCAGAGGGACAGAGGAACCAGAGGGACAGCAGAGCCAGAGGGACAGAGGAGCCAGAGGGACAGAGGAGCCAGAGGGACAGCAGAGCCAGAGGGACAGCTCCATCCCACCAACCCCAGCCGTCTCAGCCTGAGCCTGGCCAGTCTTACTGCTGAGGGAAACTGAGGCATGGCTGGTGGGGGGTTCACCATGCTCCCTGCTGGCACCAGGCCCCCTCCTGGCCCCAGGGCTTGCAGAGAGGAGCAGGCAGCATCCCATACTCTGCCTGCCGATGGACATCCGCCTGGGATGTTCCCAGAGCCAGCACCATCAGCCGCAGCGGATGCTGCAGCCTCAGAGTCCTGCTGAGCAGGAGCCAGTGTCCAGGCTCGGGGTGTTGTGGCCATGGTGGGTACACAAGGACCGAGGCTGAACTCCAGGGAGCTTCGCTTGGAGGGGAGCTGAGCTCCACTCTCTCCTGCAGGAAGAGCATCCCTGCAGGACCCCCAGCCCCTCAGCATCTCCTGAGTCACCCCTGCTCCACGCCAGCATCCCTACTCACCCACAGCCCAGGCATCCCGAATCCACAGGGAGATATTTGACAGAGCCATCAGAGCTGTTTCAATCCAGGCCGAAGCTCCTATGAGACGATGCCTCTCGCTTGAATTCACCGCCAAACTTTTCCCTCTCAGGCTCGCTCCCCACGCGCAGGAGATGCCGGGGACGCGTCTGGAGCCGCTCGGACCCTCTGTGCCAGCGTGGAGCACCGGCAGGAATGATGTAACGGCGGCAGCAGGCGATGCGCCATCAGCAGAGCAGCCATGGCAACGGGTACGGGCACGGCGGCAGCGGCTGCCAGGCCGGAGTGCCGAGCACGCCGGAGGGCGAGGGCAGCCAGCCTGGGGCTGGGGCTGATCCTGGCAGCCCCCGGGGCCCCCGGCCGGAGCCGTGTGCCGCAGCGCCCGGACCGTGTGCCACCGGCTTCAAGCAAGAGCCGTGGCCTGTCCCGGTACCGCGCTGCTCGGTGGCGGCGCGTGCGGCTCGGTGACGTTCCCGTGGTACCGAGCCAGGCGCATGCTGCTCCACGGCGAGTGGAGAGGAAGGGAAAAGAGCACACAGAGGGAGCTGGCAGCGGCCGCACAAACGCCTCCTGTCCCAAGCTCACCCCCTGCCGAACCGGACCAGCTCCCCGTGGGATGTGGAGCCACGTCCGTGTGCACGGCAGCTCCGGGGCCGGATGCCCACCCAGGTCTGAATGAAACCCTGAAGCGACACCCTGCTGACACCCTCAGGCCCAGTGCCACGGGGCAGCGGTGCTCACTGAGCAGACCTGCCCCTCGTCTGTGCCAGACCTGTGCCGCTGGCACACGCTGTGCCTGGGATGAGCCCTCACTGGGAAAGCCAAGAGACTGTGCCCTGTCCAAACCTGACCCTCTCCAGGACACCTCCCACTGTCACACGTCTGGTGGCACAGCTCCAAGCCCCCCGTGAGGCAGGGCCACCTGCACAGGTGTCTGACCTGCTGGTGGTCAAGGCCAGAGGGGCTGGAAGCCTTTCAGGGGTGCCATGCCCAGACCCCAGCTTGGCCGTGCCAGGACCCTGGTACAGCACATCCCCGTGCTCCCACACGGGTGCCCAGCAGGACCACAGGCACGGAGAAATGACTGTCTCAACACACCGGGTCTGCCAGAGGCTTTCAGCTCTTCCAAGCTCCCTGTTTAACAAGGAATGAGCCGATTTTCGTACTGATGGGAGATAAGGGCACTGCAGAAGTTGCTGGCAGGGTGGATTTGGCAGCTGTGGGGGTTCCTCAGCTCATGGGGAGAAGGCTGGATTATGTGAGAGGTTTCTATGAAAACCACTAGCAGCAAACCAGTCAATAATGTCCCTGTCCATGGGCAGGACTCAGAGTTGCAGTGTGCAAGGACACTCAGTCCCGGCAGCGCGATGGGCCCCAGTCAGGGAGGTTTGGCAGGAGGGGAGGTGTGTGTGCTGCAGGACCTGGCCAGAGAGGCTGGCCCAGGAGGAGCCCAGCGTGCCATTGGCTCGTGCTGTGGGGATGGGAACCACCTGAGGCTGTGCTGGCAGCGGGGCTTGGCCCAGGACCACACCAACCAAGGTGGACTCAGGCTGCTCCCTGACAAGGGGCTGAGACCCACTGCTCCCAGGGCCAGAGCAGCAGCACTGGGGCAGGCACTGGAGCCCCAGAGTCTGGCTGGACCCAGATTCCCACACCAAGCCCTCCACCCTGGGCAGTAGGACCAGCACCCAGAGCCCTCTCCTAGCCCTGCCGTGGCTCCCTGGCAGCCACCTCATACTGCAACTCTCACTCTCCCGTGCGTCCCAGCAAAACTCCAGGCACAAATCTCTCCTGAGAGCCTCAGGAAGCCTGGCATGGCAACCTGGCAGCCCCAGCTGGTCCTGGCAGCCCAACATCACCGTGCCATGGCCAAGGGAACCACTGGGCACAGGGTGGCCACAGCTGGCTGCCCACCAGCCTTCCCACAGTGATGGCCCCAGCCTGGCTGGGACTGTTTGGTGGCACATGGAAGCCCAGGCAGTGCTCACCACTCTGCCCAGCGTGGGCTGCCTGTGCCAGAGGCTGCTTCCAGAGGGGTCCTTCCAGGAAAGCACAGCTTCCCCTGTGCCCGGCTGGTTTTACACTCCACGGGGCCGGGACAATGTGAGGAAGTCGCCTGAGAGGGGAATGCGGCCAGAGGCCCTGGGACAAAGGGGACCGAGACCTGAAATCAGCTACAGCAGGAGCGAGAGCAGTGACAACAGCGAGGGTCCTGGGTGCCTGTGATGTTTGTGTTGACCCATGGTCTATGGTCCCACGGTCCTCCCTCCTGCTGGCAGCAGCACGTGGAAGCTGCCAGGAGGGCACAGTACCACCAGGGCAGGCAGGATCTGTCCCCATAGGACTGGTGACTGGTCAGTGGGACACGTGGGCTGGGAGTCTCTGTCTTTCTCTTGCTTTGTCAAGAGCAAGGACACCCCACCAGGCTGGGGAATGGCAGAAGGATTTAAAAGGGACGGGGACACTCCACAGCTCAGGTCAGGCTGGGAAAGGGGACAAGAGTGGTACTGCTGGACAGTACTGACCCTGGGGCTGCTGCATGGCCTCCAGAGGGTCTGTGCCCAGCAGCTGCCCCCAGCCCGGGGTCCAGCCCTGCAGAGTGAGCAGCGCTCACAGCAGATCCCACCGCCCCCACTGCCCGCCCCAGCCCTGCCCTGCTGCCTGCCTTACCTGCCCGGTGCCAGGGTGCCAGGAGCCACTCCACCTTGGCCATGGCTGTGAGTGCCGGGGGAGGCTGCTCGCTCCTCCACCCAGGAGCTCCTGCCTCAAACCAGGCCGAGAGCACGGAGCTTCCCCGTCCTCGCTGCCTCCAGCTCCAGCGGGGAGAGGAAGCGACCAGGAACTGGCTATTTGAGTCAGCGCCACAGCCCATTGTCCTGGCCCCGGCCCCTCTTCCTTCCCCGGGGAAGGATGGTGGAGGGACCGTGGCTCTGCACAGCCCGTCCCACATCCCCCCGCCCTCACGGGGGTTGCCCAGGGATGCACATCCCTCTCCGTGTGTCCCTGCTGCAGCACCTGGAGAGGGATGCCATCGCCAGGACAGGCTGGACTCCCTGAACTGGACAGGGTCACGGAACCAACACATCCCCCAGCTGTGGCTGGAGCACCATCTGAGAGTGGTGGGAGACCTGGGGGGACGCAGCACATGGGGGCTTCTCCTCCCAGGAGAGCATGGCCATTCCTGCATGGAGCAACCACAGGAATCCTCATGGGGAAACCAGCGCCTGGAGCCTGTCACTGCCTGGCCCGACTGAGCTGCTGCCCTCCAGCTCCCCCAGTCCTTACAGCAAACAAAACAGGGACCCTTCTGAACCCCCTGGCTCTGACCTGGGAGCTGCCAGAGCTCCCAGAGCTTTGTCTCACTTCAGCTCCTTCCAAAGCCTGGAGCAAAGGCTCCTCGGGGACCACTTTCCCAGTGCCCCAGGGCTTTGTAAGGCTGAGCTGGCTTCTCCCAGAGGATGGAGGCTCCTGGGAGCCAGGGCTGCAGCAGAGGTGAGAATGCTGCCCCAAGCCCAGGCTTCATTCAGGAAGCAGCCGTGGGGCCGTGGGGGCAGCACGTGGAGCACGTGCCTCGCCAGGGGCTGGGCTTGCCACCCACCCACCCCATGCCAGGCACCCAGCGACGCTGCAGACCCAAACGACGGGAGGGGTGAAGGATGGCAAATACCAGCATTTTCCCCTGGCAACCCAGACACATGGCTCTGATGGACAGGGGGACAAGGACAAAGGACACCTTTCCCCATGGCCAGTGCTTCCTCTGGGACCCGTCTTGCAGCTGTGGTGCCAGTGAGGAGAGCTGCAGTAACTGGAGAGCTCCCAGACCACCAGGCAGAGACCTGAAAAGTCTTCACAGCTGTGCCAGCAGCCCACAAGGATGCTGCCTGCTCCGAGGGGCTGCTCCTAACATCCCCACACACACGAGCCAGTGGCTGGGGCTCGTCCCACTCGGCTCCTCTGGCATGTGATGAAGGAGTGCAGGTGGCTGCGAGCCCCTGCCAGTGCCACAGGAGCCACAGAGACGTGTACTGGCCGAGAGGACAGAGCCAGGGGTCACTTGCTCCAGATTGATGCAGACATTCCCAGCCTGATGGGCCACAAGAAGGCCGGATCCTGGATCTAGGATGCAGGGTAAGACCCTGCTGCACGCTCCCCATGCAGGGGGCAGAAGGATGACCCTGCCTGAGGTGAGACAAGGCACATCCCTGTATGGCGGGTCCCTGCCCTGCTGGCACATCCCACCCCACCAGCGACCCACACCCACCACAGGGCTGCTCCTTACGGAGCCTCAGCTCCCTCCCCTTGGCAGATCAGCTCCAGCCTGGACCTGCTGCCACCTCTCTGCATGGAAGCCTGTGTGCAACTGCTCAGGAATGCCCCAGGCACCGAGGTTCCGGCAGCCCTGTGAGTGCCCAAGTATTTGCTTGAGCTTCACACCCAAGATGAGTTTTGAGCCATGCAGTGTCAAATCCCACTCCTCCCTGCCCCCAGCAGCCAGATGCAGGTCTCCCCAGGGACACCGGGTGCCAGAGGGAGATCTGCTGGAGATCTCCAGGCTGGCGGGGAGCTGTGACCTGTGCCTCAGGACAGAGATGAACCAGCTCTGGCCAGGGCCTGGCCCCACGGTTCCCCTTGGGCCCTTCCCGCAGCTCCAAGAATTCCTTTGACAATCCAGAAGTGGGATTAGTTCTCCCCTCTGAGAGGCACGAGGTGGGAGAGGCAGGCAGGGAGCAGAGCAGCATCCGATGGTCGGGGCACTGCTCATCTGCTGTGCCTGCAGATGGGAGCCAAGGGCAGTGTGCTGGGTAGTGGCTGGCACAGCATCTCTCATCCCTTACGACCTACAGGGCAGCATCCTGCAGGCTGGGCACCGCCTGCCTCCCAGCAGGGGACGGGCCAGCATCCCACGGTCCCTCTGAGCCCCGCAGTCCAACCACTGCCCACTTCCCATGCCCCCACGAGGGGAGCCAAGGGTGATGTGAGGGATACCGAGCAGCCCCATATCCCACACCCCTCCAACCCGCAGCTCAGCATCTCTCCTGGTCCCCTCCTGTGCAACCTGAAGTTCTTGTGCCCCATTTCGGTGCTTTGCACCCACCGCTACCACAGCGGTTGCAAAATTAGACAGCGTCAGGCTGTGCTGCCACCCTCTCTGCCCACTGATTATTAAGCTGTGACAGTCATTTGGGCTGTGACAAGCAGTCCCCAATCTCCTGCAGTTTCTAAGCAATCTTCCCGAGGTCTCTCCCAGGGCTGGCAGCTCCCTGCTGCTGCCCACACTGCTGTGTCCCGCTCCCAAGCCAGCAGGCAGGGAAAGGGCAGCAGGAGCTGGGGCCAGCAGAGCCCAGCACGCTGCACTCCGGGACTCCAGGGCTCTGGCGGGCCTGGCGCCAGGAGTTGTGGCAGACCCCAGCTCCCGGCTCTTCTGGCATTCCCAGGAGCTGAGCTGGAAGAAGAGCTGGAGCGCTGGGGAGGGTTGCTGAACTGCCTGGACCAGCTACGCGGGGACAAAGGAGTGACCAGACAGGTCCCGCTTGTCTGACCCGGCTTCCTCAGAGGGCAGCTGCCCTCACTGCCCGCTCCCAGCTCCAAGGGAGCCCCCTGCTCCCTCTGCTCCCCCTCCAACAGCTCCCTGCGGAGCTGCAGGGCTGCCCGCCTCCCCGAGATTGTTTGTGGTACAGAGCCCCCAGACACCCACCACCGCTGCGGTGTGTGGGAGAAGGGAGCTGGGCTGCGGGGGCTACACAGGCACCGGGCTCCTGCCGGGGGGGGCCCAGCTCCGGGGACAGCAACTACAGGGGCTCCCCACTGCCGGGGCTGGCTCCCTGTCCCCAGGGCTGGATCCCCATGCCCAGGGCTGGCTCCCCACACCATGGGGCTGCATCCCCATGCTCAGGGCTGGTTCCCCACACCTTGGGGCTGGATCCCCGTGCCCAGGGCTGGTTCCCCACTGCATGGGGCTGGCTCCCTGTAACCCGGGGCCGGCTCGCCGCAGCTCGGGGTACGGGCCAGCACCTGTCCCACACGCTGGGGGACCGTGGTGGCCCCACCGCCAGCCCCATCCCGCGCCGTCCCCGTCAGGAGGCCAAGCCTCGGCCGGGGTGACCTCTGCCCGTGTCCTCCAAGCGACCCACCGGGAGCGGGGAGCGAGGAGCGCCGAGCCGCA
>VZRV01008083.1:97869-138754 GCA_013398115.1 Falcunculus frontatus
TGGGGTGATGCGGATGGCGGTACCGGGGCTGGACACCCCCCGGGGAGATAGGGATGTGGGGTACCAGGGTGATCGTGGGGCGGTCCCGGGGCTGGGCACCCTCAGACCAATGATCTGGGGATACCAGGGCTGGACAGCCCCCAGGGTGATGGGATTGGGTTGGGGGCCCTCGGGCTGGGTAGCCCCTGGGGAGTTGTTTGGTTTAGGGATGAACGGAGGGGGTCCCGGCATGGTGGGGGTGAGGTGGTGCCAGGGCTGGGCACCCCTGAGGCCGTGGGGCTGCGTGGGAGGTCCTGGGGCTGGGCACTCCAGGGGTGTTGGGGCTGCGGGGGGACCCCGATGCTGGCCCTGTGGGGTGGGTGGCTGAGCAGGGGATGGATGGAGGCAAGGGGTCGGGGACCTGTGCTGGGAGGCAGAGGTCAGCTCCGAGAGCGGCTGGAGCCATGCACAGAGGGAAACAGGAGGTGTCGGAAGAGCTTTGGGGCTGGGTCCGGTCAGGAACCCTGTGTGAGAGCTGCAGGACATTGCAAGAGCCAGGCCTGGGGGTGATGTCATCTCAGGTAGGAGAAACAGGGTCATCTCTGTCTGCCAGTAGCTCCAAGGTCCCCATTCCCGGCACTGAGTGTCCCGGGCAGTGCCATGGCTGCACAAAGCTCAGCTGCATGCAGGGACCCCAGGAGTCTTGGATCAGCTGCTGCCCTTGGGTTCCCCGGCCCAAACCTCACCATATCCCTCTGATGGGGTAAAAACCCCTTCCCAGAGCGGGGAAACCTATCCAGCATGCCAAGGGCTCCCACCCACGCAGCCCTTCACCCCTGGGAGCCAAGAGGGATTGGGATGGCTCAGCCCAGTCTCTGTGTCCCAGGACGGAGCATCCCTGACACATCGAATCTCGGCATCCATATAGCAACAGAAAGGACCAGAAAGCGCTGGGAGGTTGTTATGGAAACAGCCACAAATTGGATCAGTACTCGGTGCAAGGAGCAGTTTGTGTGACTGATGTGGGAGCAGGTGGGTGTGACAGCCGCAGCGGTGCGGGGGCCCCGCAGTGGCACCCCGGTGCCCATGCTGTGTCCCTGTACTGGGGCTGGGCTGTGGCAGTGCCTCAGCTCGCAGGGACCCGGGCGTGCTGCTGTAGGGAGCACAGGCTGGCTCCCACCCACCTCACCCAGCCTCTGCACTCCCCAGGAAGGCGAAGGACTGGGGCGAGTTGGGGGTGGTTCACAGAAATTCCATCAAGAAAATACTTTCTGCCACTGCCCCAGGCCCCCGCCGGGCCCAGCACACGGTGTCAGGCAGGGGGGCAGCGGCCCCTGCACAAACAGCCCTCTGTGGGACTGCGATCCCACAGCGTGGCTGTTGTTCTGCTCCCTGCCCTGGGGAGCCAGGCCAGGTGCCCATCACCCCGAGGCACTGGTCCCGGGGCAGCCCCAGACCCCGCACCCCCCTCGAGCCCCGTGGGAACACACGGCTGCCTGCGCTGTCCCGGCCACACGGCTCCTGGGAGCCCAGGCAGACCTGGGGGGCTCATCCAGGACCCCGAGCTCACCGTGTCGGGGCCGAGGGGCAGGAGGGTGCAAGTGGCTGAGCGGGGAAATGCTGGTGCCACGGCTCCGTCCGGCTGAGCGCGGGGGTGGCCCCGCTCTGCGTTCCCGGAGCAGACCCCTCCTGGCAGAGAACCCAGCTGTGAAGAAGCCATAAACACCCGCTAAGTGGCCGAGCTGGTTATTTTCGGGCCAAGAGGCCATATTAAAGCTCACGATCAGCGAGGCAGATGAGCTCATTGGAGAACAACGGCTTGGGGCCGGGCCAGAGCCGGGGAGCGGGGCCAGGGCTCCCAGCCCCGCGCCGGCACCACCGCGACTCCCGGGGCTGTACCGGACCCTGAGAGGTCCCACGTCCGAGCAGAGCCGGCGGCAGGGTCCCAGCCGAGCTGGAGGACAGGGCTGGGACACCGAGCCCCACAACACCTTGTGTTGCCCCGCTGAAGGTGACCCCCAAGCTGCCCCTCGAGGCCTGGCAGGGGATCTGCGTGCGGGGCTGGGGCTGCCGTGGTACCTTTGTGCCACCTCGAGTGCCCTCCAGGCTCTGCATTCCTGGGATTCCTTCAGTGCACCAAACATATTTCCTTGCTCTGTGTCCTGGTAACTGCTCCGGGGGCCTGACCGTCCTGCCCAGGACCGGCCCTGTCAGCGGTGCCCTCCCTGTCCCCGGAGTGCCAGGGCTGGAGGATGCAGGCACCCGGCTCTGCTGCCTCCCCGGCAGTGTGAGAGCTCGGCATGAAGCCACGTGTGGGGTCAGGCCGAGGGGACACGGGGACCCCAGCCCTGATCAGTCCACAACCTGCACCCACACCCCCAGAGCTTCCCCTGAATGCCCCCCAAAACAGCTGTGCCAGAGAACAGCGCAGAGCCAGGCTGCCACCACGTGCCGTGGCACCATCACCAGTACCTGTCATTTGTGAGCCTCTTACGGGAGATGTGGGGTGCGAGGGGTGGCATTGGCACCTCGCCCGCACTGCCACTGGATCCCTCAGCCCCTCCGTGCACCTTCGTCCCGCTGGGGTCACTGGGGAGCCTTCCTGTCCCAGCCCGAGTGCGTGAGGAGGAAGAGGAGGGACACATCCAGTCCTTGGGCTGGGCACGGGCACTGCCAGGGAGCAGAGGGCACCGCACCCCTCCCGGAGCTCTGCCCGCTGCCACCATCGGTGTGTCCCTCCTGCGAGCCCTCACGGGAGGGCCCTGGGTGTCCAGCTGGCCCCATCCCACCATCCCCACCGCTCGGTGCGCACAGGCGGGAGCCAGGAGCCGAGCAGGCGGCAGTGCCAGCCCCGGGGCTGCTGCTGCCTGCCCCCACCTGCGGTGACAGCCACCAGGTCATGCACCCACGGCTCCCTGCTCTTGTCCTGCGGCGCTGCCAGAGCCTCCCGGGGCGGGGCAGGGAGGAAAGGACAAAACTCTCACTTACCCAACTCTGCCTCCTCCTCTTCCTCTCCCTCCGGGCCCAAGGCCAGGGGGTTCGGCGGCTGCCCCACACCTCAGTGGATGCTCCGAGCCCCCGTGGCCGGGATGGACTGGCGGCTGCCCTGGCCGGGAGCGGGAGGCGGCCACAGCGCCAGCTCTGGCAGTCGCTTGCTCGCACTAACTCGAACCAGGTTTCTGGAGAAAGGCTGGATGGAAACGCTTCTCCCACCCCAGCCCAGGCCCTTCTTAAAGACGTAGCTACACATCCCTGCCGCGGGTGCTGCAGCCGTGGAGTTTGAGCGGGGATGGAGCATCCTGCCAGCTGGCGCCTTTCCCGTGGGTCTGGGAGCCACAGCAAGGGGTGTGGTTGGTGGTCCCCTGGAGAGGAGGTGGCATCCACCACCTCTGCCATGGGCTGTGCCAGGCTGCGTGGGTGCTGTGGGCTGTGCCAGCTGACCCTCCTGTAACTGACGGGGGTCAGGCAGCCAGGTGAAGGTTTCCTGGGGCTGGCAGCACCCCGTGGCTGTCAGGGAGGTGACTGTCCATCCCCCCCTGCCCTTGGCTGGGGTCCCCGTGCAGCAGGAAGGGAGCTGGTCCCACACAGGCAGCCCCTTGCAGGTGGCCTGGACAGCCCACGCTCTGCCTGACAGCCGGGACCACCCGGGAGGCCGCGGGTGCAGCTGTGGGGAGGGAACACCCAGGGGATGGCCACAACCTTCTCGTGCTCTGGACGAGAGGGCACCCCATGCTGGGTGTGCAGTGGGGGAGCCAGGGCACAGCTGTGTGAGAGGCCCCGAGGATGGCAGCGACTGGATGGGGATGGACAAGCCCTGTGCAGTGGAGAGGTGCCAGCACTGGGCAGCCACGGCCACGGCAGCCAGCTGGGAGGGATGGGAAAGCACTGGAGCAAAATCCTGGCACGGGGAGGTGATCTCAGGGCTGACCCCACAGTAGCAGAGACTCCCCCCATTTCCACAGAGCACAGACCAAGCACAAGACAACCCAGGAGGGTCCTTCCAGGAGCACTGACAGCACAGACCCTGGCACCCCCAGCATGCCAGGAGCCCCCATCTCTGTGACAGACACGTGTGAGCACACGCAGACGTGTACAGAGCCACAAACACTCGTGTGCCAGTGCGGTTTGCTCTGCACTGGGCATGTGGGGTGCCCTGCTGGCCCCAACCTCCTCCCTGGCTGTGGGGACACGGAGTCAGGATCCAGGCTCACAGTGGGGCCATGCTGCTCCATACGGATGCCAGGAAGGGAGGAAGTGGCCACACAGCCACTGTCTGGGTAACAGAGGGAATTACCTTCTTCCCTGTCTGCTTCGATCTGCTGCCATTAATTAACTCAAGGAGTAATGATCCTCTCCTGATGCCCGCACTGCCCACCACGCTCAATCTCCCCGTGCCACGCAGCTCCACACTGGCTCCTGGAGCTGTGACCAGCTGCCAGACGCTGTGCTGTGCCAGGCTGGCATCTGTGAGGGGTCAGGCTCCGACAGACAGGCAGGGGACGGTCACCCCTCGTGCTGATGGTACTCACGCAGAGCCACACGCCCGCCGCTGCCCGAGGTGCCAGCCTGATTCCCCGCCAGTGGCATCCCAGTGCCAAGGTGGGCGGCCAGCGGGAGAGCAGGAGGAGGATGGCAGAACCTGCTGGCATGGCTAAGGAGATGATTCTCCTTGCCAGCATCCTTGGCCCGTTGGGCGCTGTGCCAGCTCCTGCTCAATCCGGGCTTTGTGCTGGCAGCCAGCGGCTCCCGTGCACGCGCAGGGACTGGCGTGTGGCTGGCCCTGTTCCAGCACCTGCAGGGCAACGGGCACGGCCAGCGGGCACGGCACTGGGCACCCGGGGAGCACAGACCCAGCTGGGAGCTGGACACGCATCCCCAAGGGACTGCTGGGTTCCCCAGCAGCCAGGGGGGTCCCTGGTGGGTTCCTGCGTCCCTCCCCAAGGGTCATCTGCTCTCCAAGGCACAGCCCCACAGCCACTGGTGCCTCACTGCACGGATAACTCGCTCGGGTGCCACGGGGAGCCATCCTGCACTCCCACCTCTGCCTCCGTGAGCACCACGGGGCTCCCTACAGCTGGAGAAGCGGCTGCCAAGGCACGCTCCAGCTCGCGCTTCCACACGGAGGTGAACGCATCCCACACGCTGCTTTAGGATGACGCAGACTCCAAGGAGACACATAGTTGAAGCCAATCCATGTTCCTGGTCCATAAGTGCTGCCATATTCCCAGCCAATGTGGGGCCGAGAGTGCTTCCTAAGAAGAACCAGGAACACCAGTGCTCGTGGAGTTTCTTCTGAGCTTCTTCTGCAGAGATGGGCCCAGGCAGGAGGAATCAGAATCACCAGGGGTGTGTGAGGCTGCGAGGGGACAGCAGTGGCTGTGTCCCCTCCTGCTTTCATGCACTTCTCACTGGGTGATGGGCGTCCCAAGGACCTGCTGTCCCCAAGGGACCTACTGCCCCTGAGGGCCACAGCCCAGCTCCTGAGCAAGGGCCACCAGCTCAGCTCTCACATGAATCCTTCCAAAGCACCACCCAAGGCTGAAAACACTTTTTTTGGGATCAGGGTTTGGATCCATCTGAGCAGGAATCTCAGCCCTGACAGAACCCCAGCAGGGTGGGAGGGAGGTCACAGCAATGAGCTGGAGATGCCATCCTCAGCATCAACTCTCAGGGTGTCCCACGTGTCCCCCCTCAGCGTGACCAGGCTCTGCAGGAGCCCCACACCCACGGGGAGGGGAGCCAGGGGAACTGTGACCATGGAGGTTGGAAAAGCCCAGCCAGGGCTGCCCCTTCCTTGCAGGAACGTCAGCAATGTTGGGAGCTGCTGGCAGCAGGGTTGGGATGTCCTGCCCCTCACGCTGCCTGCAGCACACATTTTCGGGGAGTGGCCATCAGCCCACTGCTGAGGACGGCTTCCAGCCAGAGCAGGGCCGGTGGGAGCCGTGTGTTACCCATCCATCCACCTCTCTCTGAGCCGTCAGACGGTTCCTGTTAAGGGGAGGGTGCGGCCCCACTCCCCCTCCTCTGGCAGCCAAGCCAACTCTCCAGCCTCGGTCAGCATCCCGCTTCCCGCCCACACCAGCAGCCTGGGGAGACGTGCTCACCCCTCTGACACTGAAATCACCACTGGCTCGGGGAAATACAGGCAGACAAAATGTCTTGGAGGTCTGGAGGAGTTTTGGGAGCTGCTCTGCCCTGCAGAGGAGGCTGCAGTGGGTTGTGGCTGGGATGAGCAGTGTTGGGCTCCTGAGGGGAACCCCCTCAAGCCTCTTCAGCACTAATTGTGAGGCTTTGGCACTTCTGTGGAATGAGCAGCCCTCGCCCCACACTGGCCACAGCCTGTCCTGGTGGCCAAGAAGGCTGCAAGTGCCCCTTCACAGGGGCGGTCGTGGCCACAGCAGGTCAGGGCTGCTGGGGAAGAGAGCATCAGGATGAACTGAGACCACACCTCACTCCAAACCGACCCTTCTTGTCCCCCGAATTTGGGACATTTCCTTCCCATGGCCCTGCAGTGAGAGCCCTGCACCATTCCTGGCACTTTGTTCCAGCTTGAAGGGCACTGGCACTGGCCCCATGGCTGTTGAGGGCAGCAGTGGGATCAAAGGAGTGGGGCTCAGGTAGGTTCACATGGGTGAGCCCTGGGACTGCAGTCACAGCTGCAGCCCCTGTCCCCTGTCCCAGGGACTGAAGGACAGACCAGCCACTTCAGCCTGGCAGGAAACGCCAGCATGTCAGAAGGGTTTTCTTCTTTCTTTCATTCCTTTTTTTTAAATCCAATTGCAGAATCTGGGGGAAAACATCTATGCCAGCTCAGCAAGGGAAGAGCTGAGCAGAGGGCGTGGGGGCAGCAGCCCCGGCCGGCAGCTCTGTCTATCTCGAGGGCTGCTTTCAGAGAAGGCTGGGAGGTCAGAGGATGGGAACGCTGCACATTTCAGCAGGAGCAGTAAACAGTTGCTCCTGCCAGCACAGCCTGGGGTTCCTTCCAGAGAACCGTCCTGCAGCTCTTCAGGGACTGCGCCTTGAATAGCTCTCGGCGCCGGCCCCATCCTCTGCTTCACTGAGATTTATTTCTGGAGCTGCAGGGTCCCAACGGGAGAGGCTGAGCCATCCTGGCGAGTGTCACCCTCCAGGACGTGGCTGTGCCCATGGGAGTGGGACGGGGAGCCTGGTCCCTGCTCTGCCCTGGCCGCAGTGGGACCGTGCACCCAGACACGGCATCCTTGGCTCCCTGCACCAAGGGATGAGGGATGCTCCCAGCTCCCAGCTCCCAGCTCCCAGCTCCCAGCTCCCAGCTCCCAGTTCCCAGTGTGCGCCCTCCCCACTCCCACCACTGCCGGTGAATAAGAGCAGAGGAATCCAACAGCCCTTGGCTGCCGTCTCCTGCTGGAAACAGCCACGCTGCCTCGTCGGACAAGTGTTTCCCCAGCCCTTTGCTGTGTGATTTCTTCATCTGGAAGCAGCACTACTCCACTGGCATCTCCCCTTCCTGAGGAGGATGAGGCAGCTCCCTCAGCTCACAGCCTCTGGAAACACCAATGGACACGTCCTGCTGCACAGTGGTGACCTGAACTCCCCAGCCATGGGGGAAGGAGGCCCGTGGCTTTTGAATCTTTCTAAACCTGTCTGGTAGGAACCAAAACCAGGCAAAGGCTTGTGACCCAACTGAGGATGCCCAAATCTGGGAGCTGGCACAAGGACCATGCTTGGGAAGGGGAAACCACCAGAGTCCTTACAAGCTGTCCAGGCAGGCTGTGACATGTCACCTGGACCCACGCTGGCTGAGCAGAGGCTGTGCCAGGGCATGACTGGTCGTGGGTGAGCTCCCCCCAGAGCATCTTCCATTGAATGGAATGGGCTTCCATTCAATTTTAAGAGGGGAAATGTGATTTTTGCCATTGGATCCTCTTCAAGAAATGAAAATGGAGGAGAAAATAGACCCCAAAGCTAACGCAGGGCATTGTTAAGTGTTTGCTCCTCACTCCTGGGTCCCTGCTATGCTGCAGCTCAGTGGGAAATGTCCCCCCACAGCCCTGAGCAGCCGCCACTCTCCTGCAGCGCTGGGGGCTCACAAGGAGCTCCCATCCCCCCAAGACGTGATCTGATTCCACACCATGGGCTGATGCTGGAGCACTTAACAAAACAAACTGCCACTGAAATACCAGAATTTTGAAATGTCAGAATTTTGAAATGTCAGAATTTTGTTCTTCACCTGAGTAAGTTCAGTCACTCTGGAAGCTCTGGCATCCCACTGGCTGATGGTGGATGGATGTGGAGCAGGCGGGAGGGGGAATGGGCTGTGCTCCCTTAGGATGCAGGGGGAAAGGAACCTCCTAAGCCTCTTGCACTGAGCAGGAATGAAGAGGAGGCACGGTGAGCTTGGCTCTGTTCACGCTGCCCCATTTCTTCCCACAAGATAAATTACAGCATTTTTATCACTACACACCTCTGACCCCAGCCCTGAGCCAGCCCAGCACATCTACATAAATTCATATTCAGGGCTCTAATGAGGAGCTGTAGCCCAGGAGAACAATTTGCTGCTGCCTTACACACACACCTGCAGCTACCTGTGGTGTTCCTCCGTAAGAAACTCCATGGAATCAGCTGAACACAACGTGGGGCTGCACATTCCACCTGCCCACAGCAGCAGCTGCAGGAGTCCCCCGACCATGCCCCCACCATCTCCCCCACGCCGTCACTCTGCCCTCGCCTGTCCCCTACACCATCTCCTCCTTGCCGTCCTCCACTGTCCCCCCACACTGTCCCCCTGCCACCACGGTGGCACACACACAATGCTCCTGTGGCACCTGGAGCAGTCCCAACCTGCTGGCCAGACACAGGCAGTGAGGGACCATCTGGTCACCGGCACAATCAGCTCCTCCTCCAGCAGACCCTGCTCCAGCACGTACAGCGATGATGCTGCCAGCTTTGGCACACGCTGCTGCAGTGCACGGGTCAGCTTGGGTGACTGTGGAACCTCGCTGTCCCCTCATTCGCCCTGGTCCATGCACAGGACGGTGGGAGCTGATTCTCAGTCTGGTGACTGGTCCGCAGCATTTGCAGGAGCAGTGCAGCTCCCAGGCCGGGCTGGGTGCTCCGCTCGCTCCCGGCATCCGGGTGTGAGGATTTGGCGGTCATTTCCCATGGCTCCAGGCAGAAGGAGCAGCGAGGGAGCTCTTGCGAGGGGATTTGCCGAAAGCAGAGGCGCAGGCTCTGCCAAGGGCCTGGGAAACGCGCAGTGCTGGAGGGGAACGTGCTGGAGCGGCGCTGCCCTCCCCGCCCCGCAAAGCCTTTAAAACAAACTTCTATAAACAACTCCAAAATAAGCTTATTTTAAGATCCCCTGAAACGGCACGCTGCCTGTTCCTGACCCAGCACAGCAGCCTGTGCCAGACCAAAATGCTTGGAATGGGAAGTGGAAGCAGTCCAAGGGAACCCAAACCCCTCTGGCTGCCCCGAGAGGGGACGAGCTGCCAGGATGCCCGGGTGACAACCCAGCATTTTCCCCAGATACACAACATCCCGAGTGAAAACTGCCCCACGCTGGACAGGACATCTCCCTTGGTCCCCTGCCCCAGGATGAGGCAAAGCACCTGAGACAGGGACGGTGTGGGGGTGGCAAGGACCAGCCCTGATGGCCCGGTGTCCCCTCTCTCCCAAAACAGCCCCAGTAACTGCAGACACAGCGTGAGGTGTGCTTGGCTGGCAGCCTGGAAAATGCCCACTGTGAGCAGGGAAAGAAAGTCTGGGCAGAGGGGAAGGGTGCAGGGTTGTCCTGGCCTCACCCCAGTGCCCCGGCATCCCAATGGCCCCTCACTCCCTGCCCGGCGCGGTTCCCTGGCCACTGGCACCACGGGCCTTGGTGAGGCATTGCCACTCGTACCCCGCTCCCCCAGACCCCCCTGCTGATGGAGCAGGGATGATGGGCCCCGAAAGCAGGAGCCGGCGTGGGTCACCCCCCCGGGGAGGGGACACGGGGTGACCAGGTCGGAGGAGCAGCAGCGTCGCCCTCCGGCTCTGGGGCAGGGAGCGGAACCCCTGGGAGCGGGAAGCGGCCCCAGCAGTGGTACCCCCGGGATGGGCCCCGCAGGACCCCCGTCCCACGGGGGTGTCCCCTTACCTGTGGCGGCGGCGCGGAGCGGGCGGCCCCGCAGCAGCGACTGCAGGCGGGCGGCGCGGCGGTGCAGGCGGGCGGCGCGACGGGCCAGAGCCCTCAGGTGGCCCTCGATGTCCCCCAGGAGAGCGACCGAGTGGCCGCAGAGCTCGGCCAGCTGCCGCAGCAGGGCGAGAGCCGCCAGGCTGCAGGTGTCCCGCAGATCGGTCAGCGGCCCCGCCGGCCGGACCCGCACTGCCACGCTCCGTCGGTAGAACGGCATGGGGCGGATCGGCTCGGGGCGGATCGGCTCTGTTTCCCCCGGTCCGGTTGCCCCCCGGCCCGGTTCGGTTCAGCCCAGCCAGGCACCGTTCCCCCCGTCGAGCCCTGCGGCTGCGAGGGCTCTGGTCCGGCCGCAGCGCCGGGGCTCGGAGCCGGTCTGTGGGAGGAGGAGGAGGAGGAAGGGGAGGGAGGGGCGGCCCCGCTCGGGGATGCTCGGGCCGGCGGCGGGGCACGGCGGCCCTCGGGAGGGAGAGACCGGCCCGGGCGGGAGGAGCTGCGGGGACGCTGCGGGGACCCTGCGGGCTGGCTGGGGCCGGACCCCCGGAGCGGGCGCTGCTCGGGCTGGGGCAAGGGCACCCCTCGGTGCCGGCCCTTCCCTCCCGATGCCATTCGGAAGGACACGGGCACCCCTGCCAGTGCCGGCTCTTCCCTCCCGGTGCCTTTCCCGAGGGCACGGGCACCCTCCGGTACCGGCAATTCCCCGCCGCGTTCCCGTTCCCGAGGGCACGGGCCCCTCCAGCGCTGTCTCCAGCTGCAGCCGTCCCTCCTGTGCTGGGACCCGGGGCCTGTGGGGCCTCCCCGAGTCCTGCCCCGGCCTCCCCGGGCTTCAGTGTCCCTCGAGGCGGGCAGCGCCCAGCAGCCGCGGCAGGACAGACTGTTAATCCCGCATTTTCCCCGCATTTCCCGTGGGTGTTCCTGCTCCAGCAGCTGCTCCCTCCCTGTCCTCTCTGCTCCAGCTCTTGCTAAAGCCAATATTTGGGTGTCCCCGGGGCGGCACCAGGGTGCCGTGGTGATGTCCTGGCTGCCCAGCCCCGGGGAGCTCCAGGCTGCATGGCTCCTGGCAGCAGGGAGGGTGCAGAAAAAGCTGAGAGAAGAGCAGCTGAGGTGGGTGTAACCTCCAATCCAGATGGCCCAGCACGCCATCCCTGGCAGTTCCAGTTGCCTGGGACAGAGCGAGACTAGGATTCCTACTGGGAAATTCCTGTGACACCGTTTCTCCCAGCATGGTGAACCTTGCTGGACTCCTGAATTATTCCTTCTCTGCTTGGGTTTGTGTAAACATTTGTGCATCCAAACCCAGCTCCATGGGTCTGCTTCCACTGAGAACTATCCTTTCCCTTTCCCTTTCCCTTTCCCTTTCCCTTTCCCTTTCCCTTTCCCTTTCCCTTTCCCTTTCCCTTTCCCTTTCCCCTTCCCTTTCCCTTTCCCGTTCCCTTTCCTTCTCCCCTTTCCCATTCAGCTCATGAGGCACCCTGAGCTCCTCTCTGTGCAGAGAGCTGAACAAGGTCTCCTCCAGGAGTCTTGGAGCTCTCCCATGTGTCATTCCCTGGGCTGGGGGACTGTGGTGGATGCAATCGAGGCAGAAGGAGCTGAGGAGCGCTGGTGTCTTGGCTCTGCTCCCAGCACAGATGGGGAAACTGAGGCATGGGGTCACACCCCGCCAGGACGTGAGGAGGGTGAAGTCAGCCCGATTCTCTTGGCTTGGCCAGCCTCAATCGTGAATCATCATCCGGGTAAGGAGAGCATCTGGAGCCCATCAGGGCTCTGCTCACTCCCCGTTCCCAGCCCACCGCCCTTCCCAGCCCTGACCTCTCCTGCTGCCAGCCGAGAGGGAGCACAGGGACAATGTGCCTGTTTCTGTGGCTTTTCCAGCACAGATCTGTATGTTTTGAAATACAAGCACGAGGTCTAAACTCTCCTCCCCAGCAGCCGTAACACGCACTTGGGCACTGTCCTGCTGGTCAGGGCGAGGGCGAGAAACCCTGCCGAAATGGGAATTTATCCAATTTTTTGTCTGGTTTTGAGGTGGTTTCCTCTTGTTCTGCCTCATGATGCAGGTTTGTTGTGGCAGCAGTGCCCAGGTCTTGAGGCTGGCTTAGCGAGGAGGAGTTTAAGCCGGGTAAGTGCCAAGGGCTTTTCCTTTTGCTTTCTGTGTGCCTTCGCCTCGTTTCCAAACCTTTTTCTGTAGCTGGAGAGGTGTGAACACCTTGCCATTGAGTGTGAGACGAGATCTGGACTCCGGGAGCCAAGGGATTCATAAAACCATCACGTAGTGCAACAACCTCAATAAATGACAAAAATCTGGTTGCTTAGCAACTTAAACTGGCTTTTTTTTTCCTAAATGGATTGTGTTTTTTTGAAGTCTTCTGTCAAATATTTAGCGTGAGAAAATGACAGGGACCCTTTCCATGTGAAGGAAGCTGCACCATGAAGTCACCACATTATTCTGCTGATCAGGAGTGGGGCTGGCCAGGGTGGGAGGGCTGGAAAGGAGGAGCCACAGCCCCGTGATGGCTCCGGAGCTGTGGACAGGCCCCAAGGAGAGATCCCGGGAGAAGCGGTGCCAGAGCATTGTTGTGGTTCTCTGCGGGACCGGACCCCTCGGCGGGGAGAGCCGCGATCCGGGGCTGCTCCGGGATGCAGTTGCTGTTCCGGATGTGCGAAACCCTGGCTGGGAGCGACGGGCTCGGCATCCCGTGGGAAACAGCTCCGCTGGCCGGTGGCCGGGCAGGAGCGAGGCCAGTTCTGCAAACACTGATTACAACCAGATGTCGCAGGCATCGCTTTCCCCGCTCCGGCTCTCGCCCCGCAGAGAGCGTCCCCTCCTCGGGTGGGCTTTGTGGGGCTGTGGGTGAGTCTCCCTTGGTGGAGGGGGTCAGGGGATGGTGGTGCCCAGGCCCTGGAGAGGGTCAGCAGGCGGTCCTGCCCTTCTCCCCAGTTTGTCCTGAGGACTCCCACCGCCTCTGCCTTGCGTCTTCTCACCGAACATCTGGTGATGGGGCGAGGATCATCGGCTCTCCACACAGCTGCCTGTCCCATTCCGCATCCCTGGATGCCGGTAAATCCAGAGCAGCGTCACTGGCTGGACCGACCCCGAGGGGTTCCGTGTCCAACAGCCAAATTCTCTGCTTTTGCAGAACGGCTTCTTGCTGCTCCAAGACCTCCGGCTCCAGGGCAGCACTTGGCGGGAGCCCACAGCCACGCGGGTGAGCGGAGCGTGGCTCCTCACGGACAGCTGCTGCTGGGAGCTGCTCCGGCTCCCTCCCCGGGGGCTCGCTCGTGTTGCACGGTGCTGGATCCCCCCGTGCCCAGCGTGGGGATACTACTGGCCTCCCAGTGCCCACTGGAGGGTGCTCTCTGCCAAGATTTGCACCGCGGATGCTTCGAAGCAGCTCTTGGTGAGAAAAACCTAAGGGACAGGTTGGGGCGCTTTTGGTGGGATCTGCCAGGAAAACCTCTCCTTCAGCGAGGAGGCAGCACTGGACCCTACTGGGCACTATGCGGGATCCCCCCCCGCAGCCACATGCCCCAGGACCAGGTCCTGCCCCCGTTTGCTCCCCCCCACGTTGATTTGCCCCCCCAGGCTTTGCTGTGGGGCAGCAGCTGAGGCTGCTCCATGTGCCCGAGCCGTGGGTGGACACCTCCAGCCCAGGCTGCCCGGCCGTGCCCCTCAGCGTGGCCTCGGAGCCTTTGTGGTGCCTCTGGCAAGTTCCTCTCCTGCTCCTGCTCCGAAGCCTGACAGTTCCTGCAGCCCCCTGCTCTCCTGTGTCTCCTCCAGCCATTCCATGCCACGGTGCCAAGCAGATTCCAGCACGGACACGCAGGCTGCCAGGGCCGTGGGTCTGCTCAGACACGATCCCACGGCCCAGGACGCTGAGGCAGGACAGGGAACAGCACCTGGGATCAAGCTTTTCTCCCACACAGCCCACTTTATTTCCCAAGCTAAACACAAGTTCTTCAGAACTTCATCCAAGGAGCTTCAAGAACTTCATCCATGAAATATCCCCAACCAGGCCCATGGATGCAGCTCCCACCACCTCCCAGTCCCTGTCCTCCTGCTAAAAATTAATTGGCACAGCCAACACCCCAAGGGTGTCTCCTACAACCAGCTCTGGTCGCTGATGTCATTCTCTACCAAAATGTGCTACAGCATCCCCTGTTCTTGGCTCACGCATGGTGCTAATCATTATAGCAGCTCCTTTTCCCTCCAAATCACTCCCCCCCACCCTGGAAGTCCCCACCGTGAGCTCCAGGGGCTGAGCTTTGCACTCCTGAAATGCAGGTGCTGAATAACTTGTTCATTGAAGTGAATGTTCAGCTACAAACTCATCCTCCAGCTCCCTGGCCGGGCTGTTCAGAGGTGCAATGGACTTTCTGCGTTCAATTAACTTCTCTCTGTGTCATCTGGGGACTGGGCTGCACTCTCCAGCTCTTTGTCCTTTCCAGATCGCTGTGGAAAACATTAACGTGTGCGGTGACGAGATCCATGGTGGAAGTGTTCGTGAAAAATCGAATATCGAGCCCCTCAGTTTTCTGTTCAAGCAATTTTTTCCACACAGGCACCGTTCCCCTGGCTCTTACCTGTCCCTACTCCTGCAGCCCTCTGGCTGCCCCAGCCATCCACACCCCTGCTGGGAGCAGGAGCAGTACCAGGGATGTTTTGGAGACACTGACACATTTTCCATCACAGAATCCATGTCATCCCATCTGTGCTCCATTAGCCTATTTTTAATCACAATTTAAAGCCATTTTCCAGGAACAAACACAAACTCTCTGGCCTATAGCTCCCTCGGCCCCTGGTGATGTTTTGGTTCCAGGTACGTGAGCTGCTGCCGGGCAGAGCAGAGGCTGCAGTAACAGGGTGAATGTTCGTGGAATCATGGAATGATGGAATGGTTCGGGTTGGAAGGAACCTTAAAGGCCATCTCATCCCACCCCTGCCATGGCAGGGCCACCTTCCACTGTCCCAGAGTGCTCCAAGCCCTGTCCATCCTGGCCTTGGACACTGCCAGGGATCCAGGGGCAGCCACAGCTGCTCTGGGCACCCTGTGCCAGGGCCTCCCCACCCTCACAGGAAAGAATTTTGGGAGCAGATCAGCAATGAGCATCTCCCTGTTTGTAGAGCCACATTATTACACCTGCTGAGTCACTGTTGTGCACAGAATTGGCTTTTATTCCCTACAAACCTCAGCTCCTGCAGCCCAGGACGCCGAAGCAGCGACGGCCCCGGTGGGTGTTTGTGCAGACTCCTGGCACCGTGTCCCTCCCAGGGAGGGAATGTCAGGATGGAAAACTGCACTGCAGTGAGGAAGTGATGTGGATTTCACAGGTTTCATGTACTTTTGAGTTGACTCCCTCCAGATTTCCTTCCACACCCGGGCAGCACGGGCTGTGCTTGCTTTGTGGTGATCCCCTGGGCCCCCCGTGCTGCAGAATAACAAACGCAGATGGCAGGTGAGTGCCAAGGGCTTCTCATTTTGCTTTCTGTGTGCCCTCGCCTCGTTTCCAAACCCTTTTCTGTAGCTGGAGAGGTGTGAACACCTTGCCATTGAGTTACTGGACATGCTGGCTATGGGGAGCGAGTGCTTAAATAAACTGCTGCAAAATAATAATTATTGGACAAAACCCCCCGGCAAAATTCCATCTGCAGGGCAGAGGACACGGCTCCTCTAATTGACACAGCACAGGTATTTGTGTCAGCAAGGAAACACCACTTTGATGCTGTCTGACTACTTGGGATTGTTTAATGATTTTAATAAGGAGTCACCCATGCAGATGCTCCATGGATGGATCCTGCTGTGTACTTGGAATTACTCATCCTGTTCTCCTGAGGCAGAGGCTCCAGGCACGTGGCAGCTCACAGTAACATTTTCATTTATTCTTGATTTAATCCTTAAGGTAATTTACTCTCACACGTGAAATGGGAGTTTTTTCTGAGACAATAATTTTTTTTAAATAGATTTCCACCTCTTTCAAATCCATGGGTTGTGGCTGATCCCAGACAGGCAGGACCTCTGTCCATCAGCACTCACCTGGCTCTGCCCCAGCTGGACTCACACCAGGGCAGGGAACAGGGAACAGTCACCTCCACACTCACGGAGGTGGGGGGCTTAGAGCAAAGCACCTCTCTGCCAAAACGTGACTTTACATTTTGGGTTTCACATCGAGTCCTTTCCTAATCCAAACTTTTAATGTCTGATGTGGCTGTGAATGGCTGAACTGCAGCCGTGTGTGCTGCAGCAATATATCCAATTAATATGGGCTGCTTTATATGCAACATACACCTTAAAGGTATACTACATTTCCAACAGATTTTTCCCTGGCTTCACATAAATATTTATAGGGCCTGGGGGGTCACTACGTGGAGATAAATAGTGTTACTTTTTGGTATCACAATACATATTTCTAGAACAGGAATCAGTTATTTAATTCTCTTCACGTGAGCGAGTCCAGCACCAGCAGAGACCACGGAAGGGAGCGTTTGACCCCGAGCTCACTCCTGGCGGCCCCGCAGAGCCCCTCCGTGAGGATGTCCCTGTCACCCCATCCCGGCAGGGTGCGGTGGCTGGGATGGGGACAGCGTTCGGGGCTCTCCTGCGGGTGTCACTGTGCAATCGCTCCGGAGCTGCCGAGCGGACGGGATTTGGCCCTGGAGAGGGAAGGAAAATATTCCTCACGGCCTGGCCTGCTGCCAGCGCTGCTGATGGCCAAGAGCTCTGGATTTGGGTGCTGGTCCCCCTCGGCCTGCTCCTTTCCAGTTGATTTCCCCCTCCTATCAAATCCTGGACCTCACTCTGCTTCTCTCCTCCTGCCTCTGGCTCAGGCTCCTGCCCCTCCTGGGCAGCGGGTGGGGCTCTGAAGGGCTGCGGTGACTCCTGAAAGATGGAGCTGGTGGGAAGCAGACAGGGAGGAGAGGACCTGCCACGGGTGCAGGTTTATTTATGGTCCCCTTTCATCCCTGCTCTGACGCACTCGGCTGTTCTGAGCCTCCCACACCTTCAAAGGCCACTTGCTCCAGTTTCTCTTCAGGTAAAGCTTCACCTTTGGGTTAAAAATCTCTTTGTGGAGGAAGAACTCATCCAGCAAATCCACCACAAACCTCTCACTGCTCAGGGCCCTTCCTCCTGCCTCAAGACACAGCCACCGGGCCCCAAAATGCTGGGGGCACGTGCAGCCTCTGCCCCCTCGCTGCCCCTGCAGCCCCTAAAGCCCCTCCCGAGGGGGGCGAGAAGGGGCAGAGGATGTTCCCAGGGCTGTGCAGCAGCTCCAGGGGGAATGGAGCAGCCAGGGCTGGAGAGGGAGGAAAGCGATGGCAGAGAATGGGCGGAGCTGTGATTTCTTTTGTGGGGAAATCGATAAATCAGCGGGTCTGGCACTCATTTAGCACCTCATCCCCCTCAGACATCCCGGCAGGACGCAGGCAGTGCAGGGAGCTGGGGGCTCTGCAGTGCAAGTCCGAATCCTAAACACCTAAAAATAGCAACCAGATGATCCCTGACCCCATTAGTCACCTCCCTCCCCAGAAGCACAGGTGAGAGCAGCCTGGGCTCCAGCTGAAGGCCTCCTCCTTCCCTGGGGGAGCTGCACTGAGGAGTCAGACGGGTCCACAGCAGCCCAGCAGTGTCATTCCATCACTGGTGGTGAAGGTGGGCTGGGAGGTGGGATGGAGGGAGGGCGGGAGGAGGGGTGGGGTGTGGGGTGGAAATGCCTCTATTTCCTCTTACAAGGAGATCCACCCGAGACAAAAGTTGATGTTTTGGTTTCTCCTTTTATCTCACGGCAGTTGTGTCATTTCTGGCCATTTCAAACTCAGCATTCCTGGTGAAAGCAACCAGAAGAGGCACTTAATGGTTTAACTCGTGAGAGTTTAATTCCCGGCTCCCTGTTAGCATCAGCTGGTCTCCGTTTCAGGATTAGCAATGGTAATTGATACCTGAGCCCGGGATAACTGCTCCTGGGCCGCGCTCCTGTCAGCCCCAGCGACAGCTCTGTCAGTCACCAGGTGATTTATGCAGGCTCAGGGCCTCACAGCGATGGGTTTTGGTGCTCCTGTTGCAAACTGCTTTTATTTTTCCCTTGCTGCCTCTCGTGCTCCCTCACAAGCTGATGATCATTATCAGGGTTTATTTGTGTGCCTGGGACAGGCTGAGCGCTGCAGCTGTGACACGGGGGTGCACATGCACCTCTGGAGCTGCCAGTGAGCCCGCATCCCTTGGCTCCTGTGCGTGCCAGGAGCAGCTCTGGGATGTGCCAGCTCCGGGCTGGAGCCCCCGGGCACCTCCGGGGCCGGTGGGCAGCGTCTCGCAGAGCGTCGGGAGCTGCCAGCCGATATCCCCCTGCAGGGCCGGGCAGAGGGGGTCAGCATCCTGCCCGGGTGCCCTTGGTTAGGTGGCACACGCTTGGGTGGGCGGCTGCTGAGCACCTCAGCGCAGGGACCGTGCCCCACCTGCCCTCAGGGCCCGGAGCTGCGGTGTGGAGCCGGTCTGGCATCACTGCGGGACCCTCGGCAGCCAGCCTGGGGAACCTGGCAATGCCTGTGGGGTGCCCGGGGCTGCCAGAACTCCCTCACTGGTCCTTGCGGGCAGGAATGAGGTGCTGTCTGCTGGGGAGGGTGGGGAGCTGTAAACCTTTGCCCGGACCTGTGTGGTGCTGCCCTGAGGGTTGGGGTGCCCGAGCAGCTGCTCCCCACGGGGAACGCTCCCGTCCCAAGCACAGCCTGTGCTGGAATCACCTCGCTGCCCGGGGCCAGGCACCTGCGGCCACCGCGTGTCCCAGCTCCGTGTGGGACACGTGGAGGCAGACGCTGCCCCAGGAGCCTGGGATGGCTCAGCAAGCACCGGGGAGGGACAGGGAAAGCGCTCACCAGAGTCAGCACACAGCCAAAAACTAAATAAAAGGCCCTTTGTCCTCCTTCTCATTAGTCTGTGTCTCCCCATGCAGGGGAAGTAATTATCCATTTCTTCACGCTGTTGTGTGCTCCTCACGCTGCCGCGGTGCGTGCCCAAACACCTTGTCTGCAGTCAATCGGTGCTTCTCACTCCCCCACTCCCTGAAAGGGCTCTGTGTTCCTCGTGTTCCGTCTGTTTGGCCTTTGTCTGCCTTTGTTTTGCTTTTTTTTCTCCCCGGTGCCCACTTAATTAAGCAAATCGGGGCAATTTTGCCTTTAGGGAGGGATTATTTCCCCCACGGGAGAAGCAGCTGCGGCTCTCCAGGCTGTGCCTGTGCTCCCGGGCAGGGATCCTCAGCAGTGCCCGACCCAGGGTGGGAGCCCAGGGCTCGGCACCCCCAGCTCCAGGATACCTCCTCTACCCATGGGATGCGGCCGCCTCTTCAGACCAAGCAGATTTAAGGTTATGAAAGTGAAATCTCTGTTCTCTCCCACCAGACGTTACCCAGGGAGTCTGAATTCCTGTGGCCCAAAGAGTGGGAGGGGATTTTCTGGGGCAGCATCTCCTGGAGCAGTTATTCCTGAGGAGGGAATAACTCTGGCTGTGCCAGGTTTTGGTTCAGGTGCGGATTGTGTGCTCAGCTCCTGGGCAGCGTGTGAGCTGCCGTGCTGCCTCAGCCGGGTGTCCCTGGGTGGGACAGGGTGTCCCTGGGTGGCACTGAATGTCCCTGGGTGGGACGGGGTGTCCCTGGGTGGCACTGAATGTCCCTGGGTGGCACTGAATGTCCCTGGGTGGCACTGAATGTCCCTGGGTGGGATGGGACGTCCCTGAGGGGAAAGGGATGCCCCGAGAGAGACGGGATTCCTGCATGTCGCTTTGACAGCCCTGATGGTTTCCCATTTTAGCCTTGAGCACTTAAAACCCACCTCCTGCCTCCTGGCAATGATTAATTGGGAAGATGTTGTTGAATTAAGACTATTGATGTCCCCTCCTGAAGGTCGGGCTGGTGATAAAGTCATGTGAGAGTGTTTATGCTCTTACTAAATTAATTACCTGCCATTTTCGTGCCTGTTAATGATTTGTTTGTGATGCTCTTCATTGTTGTAGTGGGGGACCAGTGACTGATGGATCTGCCTTCTTTATGAGTGTAATTAAAAAGGCAGCAATTAGGGCATTTATACAGAAATAACAGCCAGGATCCAAACCTTGGGTAGGGTGTCCCTCTGGGCTCTGTCCAGTGCAGTCTGGGGCCAGCTCGCAGCAGGGTGTGGGGCTGCTCTGACCTTCCTGTCCCCACGGAGCATCTCCAGAGCTCCCCATTGTCACACTCAACTTTGTCTTGTGGGAAACAAAAGATCAGAACAGGCTTCAGAAGAACGGCTTCTCAGCAGATCAGCTCTGAAAAAGGAAATGGGTCCTCACAGAACTAAAGTTTCTGACTCTGTTATAACCACTTCTTAATATTCTAAAAATATTTTAAGGCATTTTCTGAACTTGCACTGGGGAGTTACTTTGGGAGGGGCTCTGTCATCGAGACCAGCAGGGATCTGTGGCTTCTTCTGGGGAAAAGCTTACATTTGTGAGTTAAAACCTGCTGGAAAGTGTCACCTATCTCTAGTTCCAGCAGAAGATGTAACCCCTCCCCTCACAGCCCTGCTGTGACGAGTAAAACCAGGAAGCACCAGCACTTGTCACACGGCCTTCACAGGATTGTCACTCCTGTCACTTCACCTGTGTTTCTGCTATTGGCAACCTCACTTGTCCCCAGTTTATCTCAAGTGGTGCCTCGGCACCGCAGGCAGGGCCAGGGCAGGGAGGGAGCTGGGTGTCCTTCACCCTTCTGGGGACAATGTGCCACTGGGGCAGCTGGACAGAGAGCAGGGGCCACGCCGTGGGGTCACTATGCAGGGAGGGAACAATATTCCCTGTGTCTGATTAGTATCAAATATTGCCCAAGCCACGAGGTCCCGGTGTGCACCAGCATATGGCAGAGCTGGCCACCGAGAGGGAGGATTCATCAGTAAGACATTTTTATGTATGAAAAGAAAAACATTCCAATCCCTGTGGCTGGCAGCAGGCTGGTGTTTTACAGTTCTGGGAGGAATGGAAGGATCTGCTCATTGGCACACTGCCCTGAAATGTTTATCAGCAAACATTTGTCCTTGTTTTCTTAAATAAAAAAATTGCATATTGCGTGTTGGAGTAACAGTCTGCTGGAAATGGGCCCTTTGGAAGGGAATGGGCAGTGGAATCTGTGGCTGCAGAGATGCACTTCTCTACCTTTAATCAGAAATATACACTTGGTTTGGGGGAGAGTCCAGCTGGGAAGAGGAGGGGGAGGATGCAGGAGGTTGGTAGCAGAGGCATTAGGAAGGCTGGGAGGCAGAAATGGAGATGCAGGGGTATGGGAGCACCAGGAGCAGCTGGGGAATTGAGCAGGGTTACATCTGATGTGAAGCTTGGGCTGAACCCAGAGGCAAATTGTACCCAGACCACATCACACACTGCTGATCAGAAGGAGCCTTTGCTCCCACAATGGGAAGGTGGCACCGAGGAACAGCATCACACAGGGATTTCTCTTCCAGAGGGCAAACGGTGCATGAAGATGCCCCGAAACAAAGGACAAAACCCCGTGGGCAGTGATGTCATCTGGGCACTGGGTTTGCAAATGTGGTCCCCAAACAGGAAATCCCCCAGTAAATGCTCGACTCCTGAGCATGTGAGAGGCTGCTGCCCTGGGCTGCAGGGGCTGGGGGAACAGCAGCACACACTCCCCCAGGATGGGGACCCCGAGGCCACCTGCACTGAGACCCTCCTGCAGTTCCCAGGCATTCCCAGGGCCCACTCCCCAGGTCCTTGCACTGGTGGCTGCGGGGAGAAAATTGTGTCAAACTGGAGGCAGGTTCAGCTCACCTCAGCCTCTTCATGGGCTTGGGGTGCAGCACAGAAAACTTTCTTTTGGTCCCTTCCCGAATCACACTGTCTCCTTTAAAGTGCTGATGTCACCTTGTGGGTCAGGAAAAGGAGTGATTCATGTGAGCACAGGACGGGCACAGGAACGCACAGGGGGATGGAGCAGGTGAGCCCTGGATACTCCCACAGAAACCTGCCCAGGAGAGGGCCCAAGGGAGGTGCACGTTAGCCATGGCCTCAGTGGAAGAATGGCACTGGAGCCCAGCTTTGGAGGAATCCTGGAGACACCACCAGCTTTTGTCCCCAGCCAATGGTCACTGGGCATCCTCTGCCTGCACAACGCCACTGCAGACACCTCCCTTCCCTCTGCACCCGGAATGTGTCGGCTCTCAAGGTCCACGCACGAGGATTTCTCTCCCCTCACTTCCCCCTCGTTGAATCAGTGGTGGCAAATTAGGTCACACGGAGCTAAATTGAGCATTAACTGTTCTCCCTTCAGAACTGCGTCTGCAGCCTCTCTGGGGAAATCAAAACCATTTCAAAATGTGACTGGGATCAGATCCTTCCCCTCCAGTGTTGCAGAACTCCGGGCTTTTCAGAGAGGACTCTGAGAGACAGCTCCTCATGAAGAGCAGGGCTTGGGGAGGATGAAGATGGGCTGGGAAGGGGCTGGAGGGTCCAACCTGCCCTGGCAGCCCCCCCATGCTCAGCTCTGCCCCCACAGCTCCCGGTGCTGCTCTGCCTTTCCCTGGTTCCTGCACACCCCGGAGCTCCTCGTGCATTCAGCAGCTCGGGGTGGGGTGGGATCAGTCCCTTCGAGTCTCTCTCACCACTCAGCTCTCTCACAGCTGCTGCAGGACCTGGGAAAGCTGCTCAGAGTCTGGAGTCAGAGCTCCAGAGACTGTCCGACCCCTGTGGACCTTTGTATGGATTTGACCTGTGCTGGAGCCTCCATCCCTGCCCACGGCACTGCCCACTGGGACCTCGTGGCTGCTGTGGCACCAGGGGAAGAGTCCTGTCTGTATGGAACGGTGCCTGCAGGAATGATGGGGTAAAACCTGGGAAAAGCTGAGTGCAGGGAACAACTCCAGCAGCGAGGCTGGGCCGGGTAGGATGGAGCCTCTGGCTACACATACCAGAGTCACTCTGTGGGCTCTTTCCTCCTTCCCACTCTTTTCCCAAGCTGCCCTCTCCAAAAAGGCTTGTCCTCACAGGCTGCTTCTGTGGATACATTCCAGGGAAGTTAATGAGATTTGAGAGGTGCTCGTGGCTGTCTCAGACAGAGTGAAATGGGGCTCTCCAGAGCGTGAGATGGTGATAAACTCAGCAGGAGCACCACAGCCTGGGAGGGGCCGTTCATCCTCCGAGCACCCAAACCCCAGCGCTGAGATCCTTTCTTTGAGGTACATCGAGCCCACACTGGGGGCAACAGGAGCAAAAATCAAGGCACTTAGAGGGTTGGGTGACTTCTCTGAGGGGATCTGTGGCGTTGTTCCCTTCAGTTTCCTGACCTTAATCCATAAAACACTGCCGTGGCTCGGAGATGTCTTGCAAGCTGGCAGAGCTGGGAAAGGAATAATTCTGGAGCCAGGCTGGGAGAGCTGGGGGTGTTCACCTGGAGAAGAGAAGGCTTGGGTGAGATCTCAGAGCCCCTTCCAGGGCCTAAAGGGGCTGCAGGAGAGCTGGAGAGGGGCTGGGGACAAGGGAGAGCGGCTTCAAACTGATGAAGGGCAGGATTAGCTGGGATACTGGGAAGCAATTCTCCCATGCGTGGGTGCAATCCCCTCCCTCAGCCCCCAGACCCACAGGGCTGCAGCAGGACCCCATCCTGCTCCCAGTGCCAGCACCAGGCAGCCTGAGGTGAGGAGCTAAGTCAGGCTGTGTATCTCAGGAAAGTCCATGTGCTCAGGGGCTGCAGGAGCCTGGTCAGTCCCTTGGGAACTCTGAGTGACTCCTGGAAAATCCTTATATATATGGAAAACCTTCCTGCACTCACCAGCCATTCGCCAGCAACCCTCTGCCAGCCAAAACCAGAGGACCTGAGTGGTGCACAGAGGAGGAGAAAACCCTGAGAGGGTGGTCTGGTGCCTCAAGCAACAGCTGATACCCTCTGGAAACAGGTTGTGTCTCTTCCCGATGCTCCCAGCCTGACCCTCCCTCCCCTCCCTGGAATTGCCGGCCTCAGGCACTGCCGGGCTCCCGGAGCAGCAGCACCCAGGAGCTCCTCCTCTCGTTTGATGGGAATTGAGAAGGAGTTGCAAATGGCCCGGTAAGGTTTGGAAGGGACCTTAAAGACCATCTAGTTCCAACCCCCTGCCGCGGGTGGGGGTGCTGGGATGCCTCAGGGATTTTCCTGGGATGCCCAGTAGCCTGTTGTAAATACCCTGGGGATACTGCAGAACACACGTGGCCTTTGGGAAAAACACCCACGTTCCCTAAAATAGTTTCCCAGCCAAAGCTGAGATGTTATTTAATGAGCCTCGAGTTTGGATAAGGTTTAAGCAGATCCTTGGGTTTTCTCAGCTACGCAGGGCTCCGAATGAGCGAGATTCCGAGTTTCTGCCAGGAACAAATGTGTTTTTGCACAGATGGGAGGGTTACCTGGTTCTCTCCATCTGAGATGGGTTATTTACCATAAACATGTTTGCACTGGAGTTGTGAAATGAAGGCCTGCTGATTGAAAACCTTGGAGCAGCTGTTGTCTCGGCATCCCCCAGGAAACTGTCACTGCCGGCTTTTCTTCCCGTGGAAGTGACACTGCAGATCAGTCCAGGGAATGAGCGTTGTGTTGAGGAGGGGTTTCTGTCATGCTGCCAGGGGAATAGCAAATTCCTGTTTGATGCATTAAGCAGCATGTAAAAATTTAATCAAAACTGCATTTATTATACATGATAGTGGGGAAAAAAACCTGGTAAGGGCTTCTGCTCTTCATTAACTGCCTTAAAATGACTCAAGAGGAGAGGGAAGTGCTTCAGCTTAGCAGAAAAGCTTGAAAATGAGAGCGTTGCCATTAGTATTGTTGAGGTGACCCAAAAAGTGTTTGGAGCAAATGAACTCCCCCTGGATAAAGAGCAGTGCCCGAGGCAGCGCTCAGGAGCAGCCCAAGGGATTGTGATGTGGTTGTGACTGGGGTCTCCATCCCCTGGGGTCCCTCCTTTCGGGCTGGTCCCTCCTGTGTGGCACCTGCTGGAGCTGGCACTGGGGCAGGAGTGGCTCTGTCTCTGGAATTGGCCTTTCCGTGCTGGATGCAGGGGCTCAGCACGGACACAGCCAGAGGCTGTGACTGTGTGTGACCTTTGCTTCTCCTCCAGGAAAGGCACAGGGGTCCCCAGGGTGCCTCAGGTGTGGGCAGCTCCCCTGCCTGGGCTCGGGGGGAGCTCAGGTGGGTGATGGGGGGCTGCTGCTGCTGCTCACCATCCCCTGGACACTCCCCCAGCAGACAAAAGCTCTCGTCTCCCTTGGCTGGCAGAGGATGGACTTGGCTGCTGCCCTGCTCTGGTGAAGCAGAGGTTTGGTGAACCCAGTAACGGGTAAACAACATAAACCTGGTAAATATCTGTTATTGCCAAGGTTCCAGCTGAGTGGGGACACGGCAGCGTCCTTCATTGATGGAAGGGAAAACCATCGAGGAAGAGGCTCTTGGACTAACTCAGAGCAGGAGGCACTGAAGCAGAATGAAGGGAAGGAGCTAGAGGCTGGTGAGGGATGAGAAGCTGTGCTGAACTGCAGGGTGAGCAGAGGTCTGGGAGGTGTCCTTGGTGGAATTCCCTGTGCTCTGTTTGCCCCATCCTCCTCCTCTCCCTGGAGCTGAAGGCACCGAGCAGGGCACAGGGGAGCCCCCAGGAGGAGAGGGCTCCCTCACAGCCCCATGCAACCCCTGCCCCACTGCGGGTGAGGAGCAGAACCTCATGGAATCCATCCCTGGGAAAAGCCTCCTTGGCCTGTCTCCGTTTGCTGGGAGAGCAGGAGCAGCTCCAGCTTCCTCTGGGATTTCGGCATGGACAGGAGAGAGTGGAGCACAGGAACTCACTGCAGGCAGCTGCTGTCCTGTCCCTGTGAGGGGCTGAGGAAACACGGGCAGGTTTTTATGGAAAGGGTAAAAGCCTCAAGAGGAATTCTTAATGGAGCACCTCCATGGGCCAGCCTCTTCCCTCATGGTGTGCAATCAGCAGGGCTGGGAGCTGAGCTGAGCTTGTCTGAGCGTGGCTTAAGTGGCTTGGAGGGTCTGGAGGGCTCAGTCTGTGGGAGGGGAGGGGGCAGCTGCGATGCTCCTGTCCTGCATCCCAGCAGCAGCAGTGTCAGATCCCCTTTGTGGGATGGGAAAGTGCCCCTTCTTCTTAAATAACCCCCTTTGCATTCCCCCCTCTGCCTCCTCTCTGTGGCTGCAGCCCTGGGGCAGCGGGGGAAAGGCTGGGGTTGGCAGTGCCCAGAAATCAGATAAATCAGGAAAAGAAAACTTTCGGTTTTTTCCCAGTTAAAGGAAAGAAAAAAAAAATAAAGAAAATAAGAAGAAGCAAGAAATGAAAGGAGCAAGGAGAAAAGATGGTGAGAGGAAAATTAATCTGGAAATCAGGTCTCTTGGAGTCAGGAGGAAATTGTTTTCAGAGAGAAAATTATTGTAAAATACTGCATGAATAGGATTTTACCCCGTCAGACAAAAAATGCAGCTGAGGGAAAGGCTGGGCTGGTGGCAGTGGTAATTGGTTCTGACTGTAATTTAAACAAGGCAAGAGCTGCTGCAGCAGGGCCTGGCAAAGACAGAATTCTCCTGCTTGTAAGAGGAGCTGGGTGGCCCATTGCTGGAAAACAACTTTGCTGAAATGTTTAATTTTGTGATTTTTTTTTAAAGAAAAGAAGCCTATTTCTCTTTCCAAACTAATGTTCTTAAATGCAAAGTGGGGTTTTTTTCAGATTAAAATGAAACAAACCCCCTCCTAATGAAAAAGTTCAATAAGAAAATGGTAATATTTCTATTTCGGATAAATCCAGAGTGGTTTTATTTATTTTCTTGCTTTAATACTGGGCTGAAAAATAAATACTTTGCCCTGATCTGGTGTGTGTTTGTGGGGGTGGAGGGGCTGAGAGTCTGAGAGCCCTTTTTTGTACTGAGGGGAGAAGATGTTGAAATGTAGAAAACACGTGTCAGGAACATGATGAGGGGTTAGGAGGTTGTTTGGCTCCGGCTGCGTTGTTGGGTTTTCATTGGAAAATCAATAACAATCTTGTCCCCGAGTGTCAGCAGCAGCTGGTCAGGCTCCTGCAGAGCCGTGGGGATGAGCTGGTCACTCAGGTCATCTCGATCTAAACCCTTGGAAGGTTTGGGGAAAAGGGAACGCTCACTTGAGGCCATTGATGTTAAAATGGGGTTATTTCTGCCGAGGCCCCCTGCCAAGGGGTCCCTGTCCCCACCACATCCCTCTCACCCATCCCTGACCCCCTTCCCTGGAGCCCCCAGCCAGGACCTGGCAGAGACCAGAGCTCAGGACAGCAGTGCCCAGGCACAGGCCCCTGAGCAGCACCAAACCCTTGCTCCAGCCCAGCAGCACCAGAGGGCTCCCGCTGCACTCCAGTTCCATGCAGGGGACACTCCCAGGCGTTTGGAAATCCATGGATGTGTCCATGCCTGTGGTGGCTGTCACCAGCCTGGGAATACAAGAGAGAAAATTTTTGTTTAATAGCAACCGTTGCCATAAAAGGTGGAAATACTGACAGAATGTCCCAGAACTTCATCACTACCCATGGATTTTATTGAGGGAAGTTACAGCTCTGGCTCATACGCAAAAACTGTCTCCTAAGGATTCCTGGGCAGAAGCTGTGCTTCCCCATTTGTGCTTTTTTGGTTTAATGTGATGTCCCAGCACAATGCCATCAGAAGGAGCCAGAGTTGTTAAATCCATCCAAGCCATGCTTCCCAAAACAGCTCCTGGATTTCCTTTCTCTCTCTGTGCTATTTATATTCCTTGTGCTTATGGAGAGAGCACAGCTCCAACGCTGCCTTTTCTGCAAGTAAATAAACCCTCTATTCTACTTTTTTATTCCCCTTTTTTTTTCTAGTAGGCCTGAAAAAAACACTCCAACAACAGCAGCAGGGTGCAGGAGGCTGTGAGCTGGGGCTGAAGGGGTGAATTCCCTCTCTATCCAAAGGGATTAAGTGAGAGGTTTGTCACAGCCAGGCGTGCTGGAGACCCCAGGGCTGGGAAGGATGCAGGGGGAGGGAAGCCCATCACCCCCCTGGAGCTCATCAGCCCAGCCTGGCCCCTCTCCACACCACGGCCACATCTCGGCCATCTCTGTCACGGGCAGAGCCCCTGGAAGCCCTGGATTAAGCTTTGCCTCCTTTTTTAAATTTAAAATCCAGCTGCCTGCAGCTGCGTGTGCAGCTTCAGTGACTCCTCGGTCCAAAAAGCTGCTGAGTGGATAAATGGTTTGAAATGGTTGATGCAGAAACTGGGTCTTGGCATTTCCAGGAGGAGGAGTTCCCATGTCTTTTCATTTTACAAAGTGCTTGGAAATGAGTTAAAAGATCAGCTGAAATGGAATGGAAATTGTTTGAAGTTCTCTAAATATGTGTATATGGATACACACACAGGGGAAAAAAGGGAGAAAGGGGGAATTCTGGTTCCAACTGTTTTCTTTTTGCCTTAGGTATATTAATTTTATTTCAGCTTTTCATCTGGTTTTGTGAAAAGACTCTTACTTTTTACTTTTAATTTTCTTGAAGATGTTTCTGGGATCAGGATACAGCATCAGCAGCCTGGGGAATAGGGAAGGAAACCGGCACAAAACCTTGATCTGTCCTAAGGTTGGTGGTGATGGAAAGTGTCTGTGTTAGGTGTCAGGGAAGAAAGGAAACCTTTGTGCAAGTGGGTGTGTCTGTACTAAAGGGTTACACAGCATCCAGACTCCAGGGTCACCCGGCAGAGGCGTGATCATGGGGAATGTGCAATTATCACCGTCAGGGAGGTGTTTTCCAGCACTGGGCTGAGGAATTCCAGTGCTGGTGCGATTTCCTTCCCCTCTAATTCCTGAAGCCATTAATCTGAGCAGACTTTTATCACCCCCTTGCTGCCCTCCTGTGCACGCAGGATGATGAATGATCCACGGGCCACTCTGGGTTGTTGTGCTGTAATTCACTGCCCAGAGCTGGCTCTGGGGCTGAGCTGGGCTGTCCCTCCCTGCTGTCCACAGCTTGGGCTGTTTGGGCCTTGCAGGGCAGGGAGCCACCACCCAAGACTGCGTTTGGGGACTGGAGGGGGACCTTATTTTTTGTCCAGATAGCGGTTTCTGCTCAATTTTCAAGACTTGGGTCAACACAAGCCTCTTTGGAAGGAGTGTAAGAGCATCCTGCAGCCATGGCAGGTCTGGAACTGGAGGCACTAAGCTTGGGGTGCTGTGTAGGAATAAAGGCAGCTGCTCCTGCTCATCCTCTCCATGGCTCCTCCGTGCCACCAACACTCTGGTTTTGTGGCTCGTGCCTCCCCGTGCTGGGGGATGCTGTGGGAAGGGCACAGGGATGCTGTGGGCATGGCACAGGGATGCAGTGGGGATGGCACAGGGATGCAGTGGGAATGGCACAGGGATGCTGTGGGAATGGCACAGGGATGCAGTGGGGATGGCACAGGGATGCAGTGGGAATGGCACAGGGATGCAGTGGGCATGGCACAGGGATGCAGTGGGAAGGGCACGGGGATGCTGTGGGAGTGGCACAGGGATGCTGTGGGCATGGCACAGGGATGCAGTGGGGATGGCACAGGGATGCTGTGGGAATGGCACAGGGATGCAGTGGGGATGGCACAGGGATGCTGTGGGAATGGCACAGGGATGCAGTGGGCATGGCACAGGGATGCTGTGGGAATGGCACAGGGATGCTGTGGGCATGGCACAGGGATGCTGTGGGGATGGCACAGGGATGCTGTGGGAATGGCACAGGGATGCAGTGGGGATGGCACAGGGATGCTGTGGGAATGGCACAGGGATGCTGTGGGAATGGCACAGGGATGCAGTGGGAATGGCACAGGGATGCTGTGGGAATGGCACAGGGATGCAGTGGGAATGGCACAGGGATGCTGTGGGAATGGCACAGGGATGCAGTGGGAATGGCACAGGGATGCTGTGGGAATGGCACAGGGATGCAGTGGGAATGGCACAGGGATGCTGTAGGAATGGCACAGGGATGCTGTGGGAATGGCACAGGGATGCTGTGGGAGTGGCACAGGGATGCAGTGGGGATGGCACAGGGATGCTCTGGGGACGTGTCCCCTCCCTGCCACCACTGCTCCCATGTCACACCATTACTTGCTTAGGTCAAGCACCTTTGGTGATGGAGGGGATTTAAGTCTCCCATTTGATGGTGAGCTAAAGGTGGGAATGTGCACTATTTTTTCTCCCCCAAACCCCCCACTGTGGTGGTTTGTATCTGTTTAAATCCCGTTTCTCCCCCGCAACCTCATAGTGGGTTTGGAAGTGGGGAAGGATAATAACACAAAGAGGACATTTCCCTGGCTCCTCCATTCGTGCAGTCCTGCTCTATTTAGCAGCCCAATGCTGTGCTGAACTATTTTACCATCGTCTGTTTTCTTTGCAAAAGCTCACTGGAATTCCCAGCCCCGATGCTGTGGATGCACTGGACATCCCTCAAGCCTCTGAGAGCCCTCCTCTCCCTCGCTCTGTGGGACAGGGCCGGCCTGGGCTCCCTGCTTCGAGGGAGACAATGGCTGATCACAAATTCCAAAAGCCTCGTTCCTCTTCTGGACTCATTTTCCAGCACAGGAACGTTCCCTCTCTGGCGTGGATGCTGCATACCAAATGTGCTGCAGAGCCTCTGACGTGTTCAGTTCAAGGTCTTTTCTCTAATAGCCTCGGGTTTATCTTCTCAAAATCCTTCCAAAGATCTCGCTGATGACTTGGGAGGAACAAGGGATGTGCTTGGTGGTGTCACTGTGGGTGTGAATCTTAATGGCAGCCTGCGAGGTGGGTCTGAGTGAGGGGGAGGCAACACCCCCCGTGTGCCACCACGTGCACCTGGAGGTAAAAGAGACCAGTCTAATTAAAACAATATAAATCTGGCTTTCCTGAAGCTGGAGTGGTTAATAATGCCTCACGCTGCAGCAGCCTGGAGCTGTGAATTAGCCTGGTGGTGCCTGGCCCCGGAGAGCCACGTGCCATGGCCAGGGCTGCCAGCGCCGGGCTCTGAATCACATCCGCTCGAGGTCGTCTCCAGCAGACTAGAAAGGCTTAATTCCATGAGTTCAATAAATAATGTGTCTGCTTTAAACACAGACAGTAATTCATGGCCTCTGCGTAACAGTAGCTCAAAGATCTTAATT
Source organism: Falcunculus frontatus (assembly GCA_013398115.1). Taxonomy (NCBI): domain Eukaryota; kingdom Metazoa; phylum Chordata; class Aves; order Passeriformes; genus Falcunculus; species Falcunculus frontatus. The sequence goes on from VZRV01008083.1 coordinate 129,129, forward strand.
TAAAGGTCTTTGCGAGGATGATGCTCTCATGCGCTGGGGATGGTTATGGAGTCTCTCATTTTCAAATTACTGGGTAGAACTGAGTCCTGTTTTAATCTGGCCATTAATTAGAGGGAGTAATTGTTGCCCAGTGTCTCTCCCGGCTCTCTAATGTGAACAGGAGCAGTCATTTAGTGCGGCGCTGGTGGACGGACGCCTGCGGCACTCGGCTCTAATTGGGTCCCAGCCCTGGAGAGGATGGGACTGAGCGGAGCCGGAGGCCTCGGGCTGCCTCGTTCATCCTCCGGCTCTGATGAATTCGCCGTCTGACTCCAGTGACCCACGGGCGGGGACGATGCAATCCGCGCTAATGAGAGCCGGCTTCGCCTGGCGTCAATTAGCGCTGCCGGCGAGGAAGAGGGGTGGGCTGGGGGGTGTCCCAGAGCCCCCCGGGAATTGGCTCTGCAGAGCCCCCCGGGCCTGCGGGGAGGTGGGAAATCGGCACACGCCGTCCCAGGCAGTGTCTGACACCCAGGGTCACCCTGGGGCACGGCTCGGCTCCACTCCGCTCCATGCAGCAGCTGCGAGGGAAGGGGAATGGGAAGGGAGACGGAGCGGAGGGGCAACTCCCGGGCAGAGGATGCTCGAGCCGTGGGGAGCAAGGAGAGGACCAGGAACAGGGAGTGAATGAGGGTTTGAGAGCTGATGGGGGGCACTGAGAGGGACAGGGAGCAGGGAGAGGGACAGGGAGCAGAGACTGAGCAAGGGTACAAGAGGTGATGGAAAGGAGGAAGAAGGGCCAGGAGCAAAGAGAGGGACTGGGAGCAGGAAGCAAGGGGAGGTGTGAGAGGTGATGGGGAGGAGAGAGAGAGGAATTGCGAGCAGGGAGTGGGGGAGGATACAAGAAGCAATGGAGAAGAGCCCATCCCATGGAGCAAGAGGATCAAGGATGGTCTGAACACCTGAATCACCATTTGCCTTTCCTTGCCCTGTGCCCTGGAGGTGATTGGTCAGAGCAAGGGCTCCCTGAGTCCAGGGCCTGGTGCCCAAGCCCAGTCAGGCTTCTCCCAAAGGAGACGCCCAGGATGAGGCAGCCAAACCCACCCTGTGTTCCCATCTCCCTCTCCACTGGTGTTTTTGTCTGTGATTCCCGTGCCTCACCCTGTGCTGGGGGGCTGCAGTGAGCTCCATAGATCAAACTCCCAGGATTTATGTGGAGGGGGAAGGGGATGAGCAGAAAAGGGGACTTTAGGTGTTTTTCTCCTGCAGCCAAGGTTTCAGAGCTGTGGCTCTCGGCACCCACGTCCTCCCAGCTTGGGGAGGGGGCAGTGGGAGAGAAGGGAGGCCTTTGTTGTGGGAAATGGCTTTGGCAGCTGTGGTGAGGCAGGTATTTATTGAACCCATTTTCACCGGTGGATATAAAGATGGTTTTCATCCTGATCAGGCTGCTGTTTCCTTCCTCTCCTGTCTTGTGCTCCTGCTGCCACTCACCCAGTGAAGCACTGCAGCTCGGAGAAGTGGTTCCTTGGGGTGCCCAAATTTCCATGGGTGCCTTTGGTAGAGATGGATGGGGGCTGATGGGGGCAATTTTCTGGGACTTGGGGCTGCAGCTGCTGAATGGAAGTCAGGGCAGGGATCAGCATCACTGCCAGCACCTGCACCCCAAAGCACCTGAGAGTGAAACGGGGTCATTTCCCAGCAGAGAGGAGAGGCACTGCCTGGGAATGGGTCCTGGGGATGTGGCACTTGGGGACAAGGGTTAGTGGTGGGCCTGGCAGTGCTGGGGGAACGGCTGGGATCAATGGTGTCAGAGGACTTTTCAATCTAAATGATTCCAGGTTCCTGTGTGCTGCAGGGTTGCAGTGGGAGAAGCAGGATCAGAGTTCAGGGTAATCTCCACGTGCTGAAAAAATAGCCCAAAATCAATGATAAAAAATTCAATAATAACAGGTGCAAAGCACTGCACTTAGGCAGGAGGAAAAACAACGTGCAAGAAGATGAAAGGAGGAATAATTGGCTCTGCAGTGGATTGTCTATTTTTTTATTTGTTTACTGCCCATTTTTTATCAAAGGAACTTCCCAGGGCCGGGGCAGCAGGACCCAAACCCAGAGACAGGTTTGGACACTTGTGGGGAGCCCAGGGGGTGTGCAGAGGGGCTGGGACATTCTCTGGGTGTCCCTTTCTCCTTGTGCCAGCACCTTGGTCCAGTGCCAGGCTCTGCTCTCCCTCTCATGAAGGATTTCACAGCCTGACTGTGACCACAGGCAGCCCCCACCCTCCAGAGAAAGCTCAAATGTTTGGGATAAAATGACATCCAGGCTGAGAGGGACCCTGGCATCACCCCAAATGGACCCCTGGCAGGGCAGAGCCAGCCCAGAGCTGCAGCCCCTCATCACCCCTCAGCACTGGAGTGACTGCAGGGCTGGGAGGGACAGAAGCACTGGAGTTAATGGATGGGGAGCAGGATTCGATGTGCTTTAGTGTCTGTTTGAAGAGTCAGGAAACACTTGGGGCTATTTAATTGAAAGTAACTGTGCAAAACCCAGAATTAATTCTTATTAAACATCCACAGTGACATTTTCTTAAATGGAAATTAAACAGGGATTAAGGTGAAGCCTCCTAAGACTCTCCCTGTTGTGACCAGGAATATTTTAAGGCACCGGAGTATGTTAAATTTGAAGAGATGAGCTGATCTGGAGGCACTCGTGTTTTTCCCTCTCTCTGTGTGGCTGCTCAGGCACGCAGCGGGAGCTGGAAGTAGAACCACAGGAACATGGAATCCTGGAATGGTTTGAGTTGGAAGGGACCTTAAAAAACGTCCTGTTCCAACCCTTGGCCATGGACAGGGACACCTTTCACTGTCCCAGGCTGCTCCAAGCCCCATCCAGCCTGGCCTTGGACCCTTCCAGGGATCCAGGGGCAGCCACAGCTGCTCTGGGCACCCTGTGCCAAGAGGAAACCCCATGTGAGCTGTCAGTGTGTTTGAGGAAGGAGAAAGAATGGACAAGGAGAAGGCTGGGGAGAAGAGAGGGCTGGGAAGAGTGGCCAGGAGGGATGGAGTGTCAGGAAAAGGGGCTCCTCTCCCTCTCTGGGGCTGAGCCCTGGTCACGGGAGCAGCAGCCACATGGATCACACTGTCCCACTGACAGGAAAAAATTCAGCTGGACATCAGGGCAAGGGAGCTCCTGTGGGAATGCTGGGGACAGAAAGCTGTGGTTTTTATGATTATTAGGCTCCTGACAGAGGCTGTGTGACACCGTGCCCAGAGCTGCAAGGAGGAGGCTGCTGCCCACCAGCTCTGCTCTGCCCGAGGTGCCCAGCTCCAGCTCCGGCCATCTCCTCGTCCAGTGTGCTATTCAATTAATTAAATATTCTCTCTTCCAGATTGCTGGCTGAGGGTGACACACGCTTAATGAACAGCTGCAGGTCCCTAATCACATTGGCAATTAGGAATGTAATTAGAGCACTTGCAAATGGTTTTCATGCTGATAAAACATGACAGAACGGAGCGTTTTCACTCACTGTCAGCTGCCAGACAATCTGTTACCCATCTAATGGCAATTTAATTACAAATTCCTCCACTACCCCGGTTTCCGGTCGCTCGGGTCCGTGGCTTGGCTGGGCAGCCCTTGGGTTCTGCTGAGGTCACTGGGCAGCACTGGGCAGGAGCTGGGCGAGGGGCAGAGGGGTTTCTGGAAGGAGATCCAGGACATGGTTCCCTCCCACCTGGCTCCTGCTGAGCTGGTGTTTGGACAACGCTCTGAGGCACAGGGTGGGACTGTTCAGGTGTCCTGGGCAGGGCCAGGAGTTGGGCTTCATCCTGATGGGTTCCTTCCAGCTCAGGAGAGTCTCTGATTCTCTGATTCTAAAGGGATTGAGGGGAAATCCGGGTTAAATACAGCACGGGGCAGGCCCAGATCCATGGGAAGGGCTGTGCAGAGGGCACAGGGGGTAGATCCCAGCTCCCACGGAGCCAAGCATGGTGGGATTGGTTTACATTGCCTTGACTGATCCAGGGGAGAATCCCACCTGGCTGAGGAGCCTTGAGAACAGGGCTGTTCCCTGATGTACCCGTGCCATCAGGGATGAAAGGCTGCCATGCCATTAACCAGCCCCAAATTGCTCCAGTGCTGCCTGCCCTGGGCAGGTGAGGGATGCAGTGACACAGAGAGAGCATCCTGACCTGGCCACTTCCCCCCTTGCCCACCTTCCCAGGCCACGCAGGGCTTTGGCCATCCCCACGGTGGCCAGCTCAGCCTTTGTGGTGGTGACTGGACGGGGAAGTGCCTGTGGCTGTAGCTGGGGCTGTGCAGGGGACGGGGCTCAGGCTCCATCGTGGCACGAGGATGAAGGTGCTCAGTGGGCTCAGAGGATGCTGCTGCGTATTTGTGCAGTGAGTGAAATAAAATAACACCGTAATTTTGTCATCAGCAGCACTCCTCTCCATCCTCCAGGTGCTGTGTGAATGTTAAGAGCGTGTTTAATTCATTATCAGGTGGAGCAGGATTAAAAACCCCATTTTACAGATGAAGACACCACTCGAGAGAAGTTATTCACATCAGGGTGACACACTGGGAACAGAACAGAGGCATTTTAATGACAAATGAAGGGCAAAGGTCTGCCAGATTATGGACATCTATTTTGGTACATGAAAGCTCAGAGCCCAGGTATCATTTAAATCATCAAAGTGGCTGAAGGTGGTGATGGTTCCTTGTGATCATCAGTAACCACGGCAGCCAAATTCGTGGTTCTGACGGGCCTTGAGGAAACTGCAGGTCATTTTCTCATTGTTCTGGTGTTTAGCTTCCTAGAGTCATGGAATGGTTTGGGTTGGAAGGGACCTTAAAAATTATCCAGTTCCCTCCTCCAGTTCCACCCAGTTCCTCCCGCTCTCCCTGCAGCCCCCCGAAACCACCTCACCCACGGCTGCTGCCCTGACGCCTCAGCTCTGGCCCCGTCACCCAGGGAATTCCTGGTGGGCTGTGGTGGCAGAGGCACCTGTGCATGGCACTGGGAGGGTGATGGAGCCTCTGCCTCACCGAGCACAGAGCCAAGGCAGCGGCTGCATCACGCAGATCCAGCTCCATCCAAGCATCTGGCTGATCAAAGGCAGTAAGCCAGCACAGCTCCTGACAGCGAGGAGCTGTAATGAGGATTTTCACACAGACAGCCTCTGCACAGAGAATCCCAGTGACGGATGTCAGCCTGCTCGCCTGTGTAAATAAACAAGGACAAATTAGAGCCAGGGAGGCAGGAGAGCAAGGGCCGTGTGGAGAGAAGGCACTTGGCTCAAAGCACTGGGAAATAGGGGGTGGGGACGCTGAGGCTGAGGGAGTTTCTGGGGCTCAGTTGCTCGCTGAAGCTGCCAAGGGCCGTGTGTGCCTCGGGGACCAGGCAGCCCCCACTCTGTGCACCCCTGGATCCCCTCTCTCGTGCACCCACGGGAGCCTTCCTGTGCCCCCCTCCCTGGGCAGGACTGGGACCCCCTGCTCCTGTGACAAGTGGCAATGGGGGCTCTGCTTCAGCTCTGGGGGTCCCAGGGTTCCCCAGGTCCTTGGGCCTCATTTTCTGGCTGGTGTTTACTTTTAAAACTCCCGGGAGTGCTTGGCTCCTTGCATCCTGCTCTGACCCAGTTCTCGCTCGTTGCCATGGAGAACTGGACCCAGTTCCATTCACAGTCCCTGTGCTGCTCCTGCCCGGCTCCGAGGCTCAGGGGATGCAGTGGTGAGCCTGGATGGGATGTTCTCAGGAGAGGGGCCAGCTGGGATCTGCAAGGGCCAGTGAAGGGCTGCAGTTTCCACCTGCCTGCTCCAGGTGGGTCAGGACAGTTCCTGCAACTCAGGACAGGCTCCTGGAGCTCGGAATGGGCTCCTGGAACTCAGGAGAATTCCTGCAGCTCAGGATGGGTTCCTAAAACTCAGGAGAATTCCCGAGGTTCCACCTGCAGCCATTTTAGTCTGAGACACAAGCACTGACGGCCTCACCACCTCCCTCCCGCCTCCATCCCTCTCCTTCACGTGTCTTAAACCCCAGAAATTCTTCAATAAAGGCTTCTGGTCTCATTCCAGGTGTTATCCATCACTCTATAGCCAGACCAAGAATACTAAATGATGCTCAGGTGTGTCTAATGATCAATAACACTCAGTTTTAGGGGCTGGTTGTTCAGATGAGCATTTAAAATCTCAAATTCCATTAAGGATTAATTTGGGCCAGCTCAGACTCTAACTCATTTGCCCTACACAGTCTGTGAGCAGCTCAGAGTGTAATTTTCTTTTCTGCCCATTTATTTAACTACTGGAGGTTTTTTTCAACCTGGAGTGAAATCACCCTTTAAAGGGATTTTCACTCCTGGATGGGAGGGCTGTAGCATGTGTTTCCAGTGAGGATTATCCCATCCCAGTGCAAGCCATTGCTGCTGCAGACAGGACAGATGAGACATCTTGATGTCACTTGCCTTATAAACCCAGTGATTTCTCCTATCTCTTCATTTTGCAGCTCCCCAGAGCAGGGGGGAAGCCCCAGGGTTCCCAGGCTGTGGGTTTTTAAGCTTTGTCAAGGGAGGGATTTTTTAAATGTCCTATTTCATGAACTAGAGAAGAAATGAAAAGCCAACACCAACCTTCCCCTCAGCCCCCCAAAACCTGCCATTAGCCTTCCCAAGCCCATGCCACACGCTGTTTTTTCCTCTCCTGGCTGACTTGAGGAATCCGTTTCTGGTTTGATTTTCGGTATTTGTGACGCTGAAACCTCTTGTGTTTAAAGCACATTCCTGGAAAGCAGCGGCACAGCTCATTCCATCATCTCAGAGCAGCCTTTCCCTTTCCATGAAACAACCTGCCACACGAGCGACGGTTTTAAATTGCCTCTCACAACAAGGGATGCCGTTTCCTAGAAACCCGAGGCTGACAGGGAAAGGCAGCAGATAAAGCAGGAGGAGAAGGGAAAAGCTCCTTCCAGCAGGGCTCCTGCTGGCACCGGCTGTTCCGGGGAAATGGGTGACCAGGGATTGCACCCTTTGACCAGCTCCCCCTGCTTTCAGGCGTTGTGACAGAGCCCTGGGCCACCCCCATGTGCCAGAGAGCCCTGGGCCACCCCCTTGTGCCAGAGAGCCCTGGGCCACCCCCATGTGACAGAGAGCCCTGGGCCATCCCCATGTGACAGAGAGCCCTGGGCCACCCCCTTGTGACACAGAGCCTTGGGCCACCCCCTTGTGACACAGAGCCCTGGGCCACCCCCTTGTGCCAGAGAGCCCTGGGCCACCCCAGCACGAGGCAGGGCTGTAGAAGGGCTGTAGAAGGGCTGTAGAAGGGCTGTAGAAGGGCTGTAGAAGGGCTGTGCCAGGCGCAGGCTGCAGGGACAGAGGGAGGAGGCCCGCGGTGGTGACGGCTCTCAGGGGGTTTTGGCCACAGCCAGAGGACACAGAGGTGACACTGCCGCATTCCTTCCCCGGCACCATCTCAGCACAGGCGGATCCTGTGCCATCCGCCCTCCCCCTGCCCAGCGCCCCCAGCCGTGCCCGTCCCTCTGGCACCCGGCGGGCTCCGAGCCCCGCAGCCTGAGCAGCCCCAGCAGGGACGAGCTCCCGGCTCTGCCCCCCAGCGCTCCTCATCCCCTGGGCCTTTCTCGGGCTGTGGTTTGCTCTGGAGATGGGTTTCAGCGCTGGGATAACGAAGCGCAGCTACGCAAAGCCTCAAAGGAAAACGCATCCTCCCCTGCCAGGACTCATCTCCCCACTGCAGCAATCTCCGGAGCGAGAGTGGAGCTCCCTCTCGTTCCACCGGGTTGGAGGGAGGGGGGATGGGGCGGAGGCGATTCCGACACCCCGGGACTCTGCTTTGCCAAGGGCGCCCTTCCCAGCAGCTCCCAGCCCCGCCAGTCTCCGGGCACTGGGCTAACATCCACCCTGGCGGTTCTCAGCTACACCCACCGCCAGCCGGAGCCGCCGAGGCAGGAATGCTGCCAGCAGCACGGGGGGAGCAGCGACAGACACATCCATGCACAGAATTCCTGCCTTGCCGCCGCCGCAGGGTCCCTCTGGAGGCGCTGGCTGCACTGAGCAGAGGCTCCGTGCTGCTGCGGCAGCCGGGGGGAGCCCGCAGTTAACCCCCGAGGGTCCGGAGCCTCACCCCAGGCTCTGATGGGATGTTCCCAGGCTCTGATGGGATGTTCCCAGGCTGAACGGGGGTGTTGGCACCGCAGCTTCGCGGTGGGCAGAGCCGAGCAGGGCCTCACCTCTCCACGCCGTTCTCTGCTGCTCAAATGCCCATTTGTGGCCATTCGGGGAATGCTTCTGCTTTGGGAGGTTTTATCTTTTCGTTTAAAAGAAAAGAAGGTTCCCACGCTGTGTCAATCCCATGGAGGGGGAGCAGGTCCTCTGCCAGGGGCGACAATCCCGTGGTGAGGGAGGGGATCTGCGTCCCCCTGTACGGACTGGGAAGAGCCGGACTCTCGCTCTCACTGTCCCTGCTGCTGGCTGGGTGCTCCCCGGGCTCAGGGCAGCCTGGCTGCCGGGGCTGCGGCTCTCTCCCGCCGTGGGGGCTGCTCACCAGGGCTGGGGCACCTCTGGATTTTGGGACCTGTGTCAGGATCTGCCTGACAAGCGGCCAGAGCTCAGGAGCACCTGCAGATCCCTGCCAGACCCCACACACCTGCCCAGGACATGCAGCAAACCAGGCTGGAGCAGAGCGATGGGATGGGATGGGACAGCCCCCTGGCAAGCTGCGGTGCTCTGGGGCTACCCTGCCAGGCTCTGGACCAGGGAATACCGGGTCTGGAAATGGAGGCTGTGAGCCCTGGGGACTGCAGCCAGCCCCAGCCCCAGCGTGTGGCCCGTCACTGCCGTGTCACCGACACCCCACAGCAAGGGCAGAGCTCTGAGCAGTGCAAATGCCACAGGTCTGTTCGTAGTGGAAGCAGCAACTCATTCTCCAGGCAGGTTCCACGTGCTGGCCGTTAATCTTTAACAGGAAAAAGCCTGGAGCAAAGGCATAAAGTAAGAAATATTTAATTCCACAGTGTTGGTTTGAACCGTATGTTTTCCACTGAATAAATATTTTAGGCACTTATGCTCCAAAAATGGGCTCTGTCTTTGCCAGGTTTGTGTGTCTGTGCTCCCCCACATGAGACTGCCCCCAAAGCCCCTTCTCCAGCAGTTTCTGCCCAGCAGCCCCATTCCAGCATGGGAGTTCCATCACCAGCTTGGTCCCACCACCAGCTCCATCCCCTCTCCAAGGCACTGGGGAGGCGAGAGCACCCTGGGCTCCAGGAGGACACAGCTGGCACTCAGAGATGTCCAGAATCCCCGTGGCCATCCCAGACTGGGGAGAGGGCACACTCAGTGTCCTGGATAACGAGACATCATCCAGGGGCTGGCAGCAGGGTGCTCAGTATTTATGTGTACAGATGTTTCTGGACAGAGCTTTAGCATCCCCTGTGCCCAGCCAGCCCACGAGCTCTCCAGGCTGGGCTGAGCCAGCACAAGAAAAGCTGCTGCTGGATGGTCCCTCACATCCCTCTGCTCCTGTGGATACACAGCTCTATGCTTTGCCAGGTCTGCGGAACACCCTGACAAGAAGATCCCAGGGCTGTCCTCACCTCGTGGCCTCCCACACACACAGACATACCCAGTAACGTATATATATTATAT
>VZRV01008083.1:138764-150935 GCA_013398115.1 Falcunculus frontatus
AAAAAAAAACCAACAAAAAGGGAAAAAAACCAACAGGAAGAACAACCCTCCCCCCAAATAAATGGAAGCAGGAATGTTACACGTGGAAGGGGAGGCTGAGGGGAGCCAGGTGTGCACACATCCCGAGCTCGCACACGGGTGCCACCAGGAGCAGAGGAACCAGCAGCAGCACTCTGGGCCCCTCCCTGTCCTGAGCAGGGCCCAGGGATGGGGCTGCTGCTCCCCAGATCATGGTGACACCTGGGTGGGCTGTGCCTTCAGTACCACAAGAGGACAATGTGGGTGACTGGGAAGGGCCCCCAGCCCCATTCGGGGTGTGGGGCTCCCCCAGCCCCCGCCTGGCCGGGTACAAGATGCGTGTGGGGGCCAGGGGGTCCCGTAATTAGTGCAATTTCATCAGGTGCAAATGTCACGTTAAGGGCTGGCGGTCTCTGAGCCGAGGATGCCGAGTCCTCCCTGAGCTGGCCAGGACTCACGGTGAGGCTGCCCAGCCCAGGGCACAGCCGGACAATGCCCTCCCTGGCCCGGCTGGCCTGATGCCCCCAGGACAGGGATTTCCCTCCTGGCTGACTGAGACCCAGCTGGCCATGGACCAGGACCCCCAGGTCCCTTCCTGCAGCTGCTCTCCGGCCTCTCATTCCCCAGTCCACACCCGCAATCAGGATTGCCCCATCCTGGGCACCGAGTGCCCCACAATGTCCCAGCCACTCACACGCCCACTGGCCCCAAACTGTGCCACAGACCCCCACTGTGACACAGGGATTGTGTGCCCAGCTCCTCCTGGCCTCTTAAATAAATCTGGAGACTGGAGCCTGGCCAGGGGACTTGATGCTGGTGGTTACTGGGAATACTGGTGACAGCCAAAGAGCTCCCAGTAACCAGGGTCTCGGAGCCTTGGGACGGACTCAGTCCTCTGCCACAGAGTGAAGAGGATGGCTCTGCACTCACACCACCACAGAATCCTGGAATAGTTTGGGCTGGAAGGGATCTTTAAAACGCACCCAGTCCAATCCCCTGGCATGGTGGAGAACAAACCAGAAAGCAAGATTTGGGGTCATAAATCGAGATTTTGGGTCATGGAGCATAGAGGTGGTGTTTGAGCAGGACGATGAGTTTTTGCTGCTGGGACACCAGACAGGACACTGATGGAGGCCCGTGTGGAGCAGGGCACTGCCGGCCAGACCCCACATCGGGAAGGAGCAGTGGCCAAACCTTTGTGCCAGGGGACAAAGCTCCTCAAGGATGCAGCCCTCCCTGGTTACTGGGAAGCTCTCAAAGGAGGAGATGGTGGGGTGGGGGTCCGTGGCTCTCCACTGCAGGACCCCGAAAAGGCATCAGGACCATGCCATCTGCAGCATGGCCACTGGGAACACCCTCAGTGCCATCTTCACTCCCACAGACCTCCATGGGACCACCACGGGACCACCACCCACCACACAACCACCCAGTGCTCACCGAGCCCCAGGGCTCCAAGCCTTCTCCACCCTACCAGGGAAGCTACTGAGCCTCAGCCACACACAAAGTCCTCCCTGGAAAGTGCTGCTCAGTGCTCTGGGTCCCCACAGCAGCTGTCAGCGGGCTCCAGAGCCCATCCCTCCTGTCCCAACCTGTGCCTCATGGTACGCACGAGCCATTCCCTGACCACCACGGCACCTCAGGTCACCCTGAAACCCGCCCTGGCCTCTCCTGCCCCCAAGGGAAGACAGAACCATCCAGGTGACAATCTTCTTGGGGAGAGATGGGAGCCAAGCAGCTGCTCCAGCCACTCTTGTGCACTCTGGAGCTCACCAACAGCAGTTCATTCCCAGCCGTGGTTCGAGGTTCTTCCACTTTCCCATTAAATCCGATGGAGCTGGGTGTGGACGGCACTCGGGTGCCACAGTGGCTCTCTGGCATGGCTGCCAGCTCCGGCCACTGGCACCCACCGGCACGGCCAGTGCTGCCACGGGCACGGGCAGGCCTGGGCAGCCTAGTGACAGGCTTTCATTCCTGACACGTACGGGGACTCCTGGGGCCGGCAGTTACACTCCTGCTGCTCGGGGTAATCGATGAAATCCGGGGCAGGCAGCCCCGAGAGGATCATCAGGGATTTGTTCCAGATGGTGAAGGTGGGACACACCGGCAGGATGAAGGAGACTTCGAAGGTGTGGAGGTGGAGGGAGTTGGCCGGGTCGTAGAAGGAGAGCGCGTTGTTGTCGTAGTCCAGGAGGACCCCGAGGCGCTTCATCTGCGGGTGCACCTCCACCAGCATCTCCTTGTTGTTGTGCCGCACCACAAAGTTGTTGTTGCAGCGGGAGAAGACCCAAGAAGAGGAGTTCTTCCCGATCCACTCGTTTTTGGGGGCTGACTTGTAAGCCACGCCGATGGCGTACCTGCAGGGAGGAGAAGCTGTGCTCAGCACCCCCAGCCTCGGCACAGCACCAGGCCCAGCCCTGACAGCCACGGCACCCTGTGCTTTCAGAGCCCACCCGCCCGTGAAAGGGCACAGGGTGGGCACCTCTGGCAGAGGTCAGACTGGGAAAGCTTCCCCCTCTCACCAGTGGTGCCTTACCAGGTGGAGGATCCCACCACCACCTCCCAGTAGTGGCAGCCGCTGTCGATGAAGACGTTGCCGGCGGCGCCGTAGCAGCCGGTCCCGCTGAACCTCTCCGGCGTGTGGCTCTTCTTCAAGGAGCTCTCGTCCTTCTCCATCTGCAGCCCGTCATTGGAGATCTTCAGCTTCTTGTGAGCCATCTTGGGGTCCAGCTTGAACGGCTGACCTGCGGGGAGGAGACACATGGATTAGGATTCGTGTTGTTAGCATCATGGTGCAGGAAAGGGACTTCTTCACATCCCGTGTTCTCAGCTTTGCATATTTAATGGTGGTTTGCTTGGGTGTTTTCCCCAAAACCAGACCAGATCTGGGTGGTGTCCCAGAGCTTCAACCAACTCCTTGTTTGTCAATGATTTCCCTCTGGAAGTCCTCAGACTATCCCTGGATTAGCAAACAAAACCCCAAGATGCTGCCAAGAAGCAAATTGAGTTCACGTGGGTTTTGCTGCTGTGCTTTCATGCAAGATGCAGTAAAGAGCACATGGAGAGCATTTCCATAGGGATTCACCTGCCTCAGGACAAAGCAAATGACAGCTGCAGAGAACACCCCACGTCCTGCCAACACCTTCACCCTCACGTTCTGGTACCCAGCTCGGGGCATGACTGGCTGTGTCCTCCTGCACGCTCCCATTTTTGGCTACAGACATGGAGTCCCAGCAAGGAGAAACACCACCACGGCAACGGGGTCCTGAGCCTGGGCTGGGGACCCCCAGAACATCCAGGAAACTCTGCAAACAGACACACAAGGAGAGCCCCAGGACAGCTGGGAACCTCTGCAAAGAGCTGCAACCTCAGCGACAAGGGCAGCTGCAGAATGGAGCTCATCCGTGCTCCAGTACCTGATGGGAGCTCGTGCTGGTTTTCCTCAGAGCCCAATTTGCTGAATAATTGAGTTGAGAAGCCTGAAAGTAAAGCCACAAATTGGGAGTGACCTGCCCCCTCCTTCTTCTGGCTGCTCTGATCTTTCTGCCGTATCTTTTCCTGGCAGTAATGCAAAGAGACAAGCTCTGAGGAAGTGAGGTATAAAAATACTTGGCTCCATCAGGAGAGAGACACTCACAGCCCTGTTTCTGAAGGCGACCCCTTGCTAAGGTCAGTGTGAAGAACTGGAGCCCAGCCCTTGTCACTGGTTTGTGCTGGCACGTCCTGGAGCGAGCGCTTGAGCCGCATCCACGGGCAGGGTGTGCGAGGGGGAGGCTGGGAGGCAGCAGCACGTGGGCTGGGATGGGCTGGAGGGTGTTCCAGAGAACACAGCCTGCTACCATCAACCCCCTTCCCAAAATGTCACTCTGCCACTGGGAAAAAATACAGACTTCACAGAGGTCATGCCAGTCCCAGCCTCAACCCCCCGGCATGGGAGCTGCCAGAGGAAGGGGGGGTTCTGACTGTGTAAGAGGGCAGAGCAGCCTTCACTCCCTGCTCCCCCACCATCATCACCCTCTGTGCCTCCCAGCCACCGCTCTCCAGCCCCCAGCCCTGCCCGGCAGAGAGCCGAGGGCTGCGATGATTCCTCTCATCATTAACGATTCCTCTCATCATTAACGGTTCCTCTCATCATTAACGTGTACGTCCTGGGCTGGTCACTCAGATTACCTTTATCCCACAAATTCAGCTTGCTGGGATATTCCTGACAGCCTTTAGCTGGCCATCCCTGCACGAGGCTCGGGAGCTGTGGGGAAGCAGTCGTCTTCAGGGCTGGACACAGCCGGCTGCACCCCCGGGGCATTTATCAACTGGATTATCCCTCCCTTCCCTGCAGAGCCGGAGAGAGCGGAGCAGAGGAAATCCCGTCTGGCACTGGGTGTGTGGGAGCAAAGAGGAGGCAGCCAGGAACACGGTCAAGGTCAGTGGCATGCGGGGATGGAGCCAGGCAGAGGGAGCTGTGTGCTGGAGCTGCGTCCCCACCCTGCAGGGCCCCAGAGCCCCACCCCGCTCCCCTGCACCCCACAGCCCTCCTGCACCCACCCAGGGGACAGCAAGGACAGGCTGCCTGCTGCTTTACATCAGAGCTGTGGAAATAACTGGAATGAGATCCCCAGGAGCAGGAGACAACATCCAGCACTCAGCCAAACCCGGGAGCAGCAGCCCACCCCACCGGGGGTCAGTGCAGGGGTGCCACTGGTGTCCTGCAGCACAGCAGCTCTTGTGCCTCACTCCTCTGGCTGTGGGGGCACGGGGACGGGGCAGAGCAGAGAGGAGGGACAGCCGGGGACTGCTGAAAACGTGTGGAGAGAAAGGAGGGATGGATATGTACTCTGCTCCCAGGGATGCTGCAGGCATCCACCACAGTCTGCTCAGAGAGCAAACAAAGCTGCAGGGACACAGGGACACGAAGCCAGCCCTTCCTGCCTTCTGTCCCTCCTCTCTGCCCGCAGTGGCACTGTCCCTGCTCCCACCTGCCATCCAAGATGCCACCTGTGGGGCACAGGACACCCACAGAGCATGGCTGCCAGCACCATCCTGTCCTCCCTGAAGACATCACCTTCTGCAGAGAAAGAAACAAAGATGCAGCACTGTAATGCTGAGTCATCAAGTCATAGGAAAGCCATAAATCCATCTAAATCTATGCATCTTTTCACAGATTCCCTGCTGGGAAGCTTCTGCAGGGATCACCCTGCTCCTTAGAAACACCTGCACTAACACAGTTCAGGCAGCGGCCGTGACCCCGCAGCCCATTGCTCAGGCATCAAACCCACTCCTGACATCTCGTGTGGGATGTGGATGGAGCCATTCTGTAGCACACTGAAGTCTTGCCAAGAGATGCAGAAATCAGGAAAAGGCAGAATTGCGAGGGAAAATAAGGCCAGGATGCATCGGCCAAGGCAAGGACTGTAAAACCCATTTCCCTGCACTTTATTTATGGCCAGAGCTGGGCCTGTCCCTGCATTCCAGCACTTTCAGCAACACTTGGACACTTGCTCCTAAATAAGTCGTGCTCAGGCCCAGCCTCAGCAGAGGATGGTCTCTCTGTCTCTAAACCAAACCTGTTCTCCCAGGCTTCTCTTGTTCAGAACACAGATTTAGTGCCAGCCCTGACAGCGCCGACGCTGCGGAAATCGATGTGTCCTGACACTGACCTTCTGGCGAGGGAGAGATCTCTCCAGACATCACTTCAGGAACAGAACGGGCTGTGAAATATGCTAATGGGCCATTTCTGTCTTGAGCTGCTGACACTTCCACCAAGGTTACAGCAGTGGGAAAGCGTGGGTGGGAGAGCCTCTGCATATTGTCCACTGGAAAAGGAGAAACCCTGGTCCCAAATACCAGCAGGAGGAACAGCCAGTGGGGACGTGCTGGGGCTGCAGCACAGGGCAGCAGCACCACTGGACACTCAAAGGAGCCCTTGTCCCCTGAGGCTGGCCACAGATGAAAATACATCAATATATATTATATATTATATCCATATATATGGCTAAATAAAACCTTCAGGAATTCAGAAATTTCCATGAACACAGATTTTTTGGCAGGGGAACACCCAACTGGTGGCAGAGAGGAACGTGCCCATCAGTGCCACATGCCTCTGCTGCCCAACACCTGAGTGGGAAGGGAGGGACAGGTCCTTGTGGAAGGGGCCTTAGCACACACAAAACCACAACCACACACAACCTGTGCAGTGTCTCAGGTGGGGCTCCTCGAGGTTTCAGACACACAAGAAGCTGCTGCAGACACATCCCTGCAGCAAGGGGGGCCCAACACCTGACTGGACTCTGATGGAACCCAGTCCATCCCCGAGCAGGAGCCCTCGGAGCTGCGCTGGCAGCTCTGGTGCTGACACTCAGCTAAAATCACTGAGAGCAAGCCCCGTCCCACGGGAGCAGCCGCCCTCGCTCCCAGCTCCCCAAGCCGCCCATTCCTCATTCCCAGAGCGAGCGCCTTTCAAAGCCGGGGAAGCGCTGAAAAACAGCAGCCACAGGAGGGATAAATTTTTAATGAACAGGCGGATTGGGCTGGAGTTTGCTCCTCAGCAGCTCACCCAGCCCCACTGCCTCAGTGTTGTTTTATTCAGTTTAATGTCGCGCAAAGAGAAGGAGGAGGTGAGGTGATAAATCATCACGAAAGCCTGGTTCAGTCAGAAGTGATGGCTGGGAAAGGGGACAGATGGGAGGGCTGTGCTCACCAGGACCACGCAGAGACGTGTGAGCTCTGGAAAGGCGCAGGCATGGAGCAGGCAGGAGCCTGGAAAGCCAACTTATTCCTCCCCCCACATCCCATACTGTCCCTCCTGTGCCACCCTCCAGGCCATGGGTGCCAGTGCTTTGGTTGTCTTTGCTGTCTTTCAATGGGAAAAGGTTTCCCACCACAAACCCCAGAGCTCTGTCTGTGCCAGGACAGGTCCAGCTCCACTGTCCTCAGAGTTCAGCTTTCCCTAAACACATTTAACCTTCCTTGGCATCCCCAGGGCATTGGAAAGAAAAGCTTCTGCTTTGTGTGTGGCTGCAAAGCCCCATCCACCACCATGGAGACACTTTCCAACCTCACGGCTCTCCAAATCACAACCCTCTGCACTCTAAGTCCCACACCAGAACACAATTGCTGTGACTCCTTGCATCGGCCCCAGAACGCCCAGAGATCTACAGCCACCAGAAGAATGGACCATTACAATCCAAGACCCCAGAGATGGGTGCTGGCAGGAGCAGAGGGCTGATGGGAGCCCCTGGCACCACACGGGGTATCAGGACACCATCCCTGAGGCAGGGAAGGAACGGAGGCACCAAGGGAGACGGGGGCTCCAATGGTCCAACAGCCCGGGGTCTCCATCCCGCTGCCGGCCACTGCCCACTCACCAGGAGCACTCGGCCATAGCCTGGGCACCCCCCAGTGCCCAGGAAGCTCTCCCCCCACACCTCCACGGCCAGGTGAGTGCCTGGGCACCTACTGTTGGTCTTGAGGCGGGCGGGCTCGCTGTTCCGGCTGCCCGCCTGGTTGATGGCCTTCACCAGGAAGATGTAGCGGGTGCCACTCTGGAGCCCGTGCACTGTGTAGTGGTTCTGCTTGATGTTGGGGACGATCATCCAGCTGTCCATGGAGTTGTAGAGACCTGCAGTGAGGGACAGGGGAGAGATTTATTCCCAGGGAAGGACAGAATCAAAGCTGCTGTGCTGCTAATGGAGAGCCCAGAGGACTGCGTGTCCCTTGGAAGGATTCACCGCCTGCCGGGGAGCTCAGAGCGTCTCAGGGAAACTTCCAGAGATGATAAATCCCAGCAACTCAGGGTCCTTTTTGTTATCACACAAAAGCAAGGTTGGTAAGGCAGAGCCAGGGCTGCAGTGCTGGCATCTTGGGATGCTGCCATGGGAAGTGATGGGGAAAGGGTGCAGAGAAAGGGAAATTCAACCAGCAGCACCTTCCAGCCAGGGCAGAAGGCAGAGGCAGTGCTGGTGTCTGGGTGGGGGGGTGATGGCCACAATCATCCCACAATCATCCCACCATCCTCCCACCACCCTCCCACCACCCTCCCACCATCACTCTCTCCCATTTCTCCCACAGGACAGCCTCCCTCCTGCTCCAGGGCCACAAGATGCAATTCCAGCAGCAGAAAGGGACACATTTGCACCCAAATCGATGCATTTGCAACTGAATCTTGCTCCTGCCCAGTCCTCAGTGCTCCAGGGTGGGAATTGAGAATCCATGGCTAAGGGATGCTGATGCTTGGCTCCCTGAACAGACTGGTCTGCAGAGTGGTTCAAAGAAAACGAGCTCCCAGTGAAGGGATCCAGATACTTGGAAATCATTCAGGAGGCTGAACTTTTCCTGGAAATGGGAAGGAATGAAGAATCCAAGACCATGGAGGTGCCAAGCTGACTGCTGCAGTGATTTGCAGAGTCCAAGCTGCAGGGCCTGGCACGTGTGGAAATGTAGTGCTGTACCTCAGTGGGGTGACACAGAGCTCCAGGAGAGGGGAAAAGCCTTACATGGTGCCACTGAGGCTGCTCCTGCCACCAGTGTGACTGGGATGAGGATCACCCGCAGCTGGCTCGAGCACCTGAGGAGCTGGCACTGGGGGACAAGGATGCTATGGGGCTCAGGGGAAAGCAGGGCAGCTATCACAGCACAAGGCTTCGAGCTGAAAGAGGAATAAGGAGGCTTGGAAGAAGCAGCTGGAGGCTTCCCGGATGTGGTGAGAGGCGAGGAGTGCACTGTGAATTAGGGGTGACTGGAGGGGGGTTTCAGCATGTGCAGGGCTGGGAGGCAGGAGCTGGGAACGCTCCACACCTCTTCTGCAACAGCTTCCAATTCATTTACCTTCAGTGGCTGCCTCAGCCGCAGGACAAGGGCAGGTTGCAGCCCCTGTCAGCCTGAATTTGGTTTGGGATACACATGGGAATGGCCGAGGGGCACAGAGCAGTGTGATGTGAAGTGGAAAATAAACCAGCTGTGCTCCTGATTGCAGCCTGCACACAGAGCTGCTCTCGGTGGAGCTCACAGCTTCCAGCCTGGCACGGGCTGGTGTCACCTTCCTGCAGGAAGGACCAGCTGGGGATGCTCCTCCAGGAAGAACAAGGTGGCTGAGAGACAACCATGAGAAGGACTTGACCTTCCAAGCAGGTTTCTTTCCCAAAACAACCTCGAAGAGCTTGGCCTTGAAGAACAACCTCCTCACTCCTACCCTTGCCAAAGCTTAAAAAAATCCTTTTTACTGTAGCGTTCATCATCCATAAAAATGTCTGGCTCCTGCCAAGCTCTTGGCTTTGATGGAAGCGTGAAGGGGATGGGTTCCACAGGCCAACTGTGTGCACCTTGGAAAGGTATTTCCTCTCCTGGTCAGCCTCCCAGCTCCTGCTCAGTGTTCCAGTGTCTCTCCACGCGAGTTCAGCCAGAGCTCACACGGTCCCATCACCCAAACTGCTACTCCAAGGGACAAGAAGTTACTCATTTTCTTCTCAGGGATTTAACTGATGTTTTCTTCACTCCTCCTACAAAGAGCAACCTGGAGGTTGCTGGCTGGCCAAGGAGGCCACTTCTAACGTGTGACCCTCAGGGCTCTCCTCCAGCGCTGCCCTCACTGCTCCTCACCCTCGTGGTCTCCACAGCTCCTCCTTTGCCAATGCCTGTGCCAGACCCCAGAGGTGGGCAGGTGACTCATTCCCAAATGCCTCAGTGTATGGGACTCCAAGCCACGTGTGTCCAAACTGGCACGTGGGGAAAGGTGAGAGCCAGATCCTTCCCTGGCACAGTCCCAGGGCAAGGGCACAAGCTGCAGCAGGGGAAATCCTGACTGGAAAAGGGCAAAATCCTTCCAGCTGAGGGTGAGGAAGCACTGGATGCTCCATCCTTGGACAGTCCTTCTTCCTCAAGGAGCAAGCCCTGAGCAACCTGTCAGCCCAGCTTGCACAGAGCTGGCACAGGGCCCTTCAGATGTCCCTCCCTACCAAAACCACTTGGTGCCACCAGCAAGTCCCCATCTTGTCTGCAGCTGGAAGTGCAGGGGACATGGGGCTGGTGGCCACCCAAGGGCAGAGCCACAGAGGTGGCTGAGCTCTCCAGGCTTCCAGAGGACAAAGTGCTGGAGACAACAAGCTCTAGCAGGGGTGGAGAGGAGAGCCAAGGGGGGCGGATCTGGCTGTGGCAGCACCGGCACCCGACAGCCTCCGACCGAAAGGAAACCCATCACCTTGTTTTCCAAAACAAGGGCAAAGGCTGGGCTGGGGCCGGGGAGGTGAGATCCAGCTCGGAAAGTCACAGGGAACTTTCTCTGGCAGCTTCCTGCACAGTTCAGAGTGCACTGAACAGCCTTCCGGAGCCGTGACACCGTGCTGCTGGCAGGACAGACTGACAACACCCCTCTGAGGCACCGCATCAGCACTTCTCACAATGGCAAGTGCTGCTAGGAAAACCAGCAACAGAACTTTCTCACAAGCCACAGGCCATCAGTGAGATCCATCCTCAGTCCTCAAATCCCATTCCTGTTAGACAAATCTGTGGCAGTGTGGAAAAACAATTAGGTATGGCAGTAATTTTCATGAAAAATGACCTGTAAATACGCTCAGAGCTGTTCCAGAGGGTTTGTAAACCACGTCAGTTTTCAGCCACGGAGCAGCCAGCGCTGCCCTGCACACGATCCCAGGTACACGGATCTGGGAGCTGTGAGATGAATGAGAGCCCCCCATGCTCCCAGTGCTCACCCAGTCGGGGCTGATGACACCAAGGGCAGGCCAGAGCACCTCAGGGATGGCCCCCTGCACGAGGTGTCCACTGCTCTGATCCACCAGCCCTTGGAGGATCCTTTGCTGCTGTTTCCTCCACAAATACCCAGCCTTTAAAGCCACTGATGAACCTGAGAACCTTTTCCTTACAGAATCCCAGAATGGTTTGGGTTGGAAGGGCCCTTAAAGCTCATCCAGTGCCACCCCTGCCATGGGCAGGGACACCTCCCACTATCCCAGGCTGCTCCAAGCCCCCATGTCCAGCCTGGCCTTGGGCACTGCCAGGGATCCAGGGGCAGCCACAGCTTCTGTGGGCACCCTGGGATTCCTCCCTGAAGGGGAGTGTGGTCACTTACTGATGAAGTTGGCCTGGCCAGTGAAGATGGTGTACTGGAGCTCGTAGGAGCTGACGCTGAACTCATCCTCTGAGATCCAGTGCACGGTGATGGTGTCGTGGGAGGCTGTGCAGAGCTCCTCCCGGACTGACGGCGGGTTCGGTGCTGTGGGATGGCACAGAGCACAGACTTTGGTCAGTTTGGGCTTTCCTTCCTTAAAAACCCAGGGCTTTTCTGCTCACGTAAGGACCGAGATGGGCTCATGGCACGAGTGGTCTCTCAACACCAAAAACTCCCTCATTTTATCAGTCATTGTCTTTCCCACTGAACTAAACTTTTAACAAGGCATCCAGAGGTCAGAGCACAGTGTTTTCACTGCTGCTCCACCAGGTGTGACACCTCCACCCTGAAACAGGCTGAGAACCCACTTCCAAATCCACCTATTTCCCTGCACTGGTTGTGGAGTAAGTACTTTATCCCATCACTGATCTGGACATGCCTGTGTTAATCTTTCTCTGAAAGCTGATCTGCTTCACGATGATAAAATCGGATTTGGGTGAGTGAGGATGTCCTCGCCTCCCTGGAGCTTCCATCCCTCCAGTGCTCCAGCACAGGCTGCTCCAGCAGCCCTGGCTGCTCCCAGACCCCCAGGGGCAGCCATCAGTCTGGGCTGTGGCATCAGGGCAGCACTGAGGGGCCCAGTGAGGTCCTGCCCAGCAGGGTTCATAATTTAGGACCAAGTGACCCACAAAAAGGGCAGGAAAAAGGAAATGTTAAAGCACAGAGTGCCTGAGAATTATAATAATTGGTTAATTCATTGTTCCTCCTCTGTAATCCTTATGTAATCCTCACCCCTCCTGCCTCCTTATGGACATCAGCCTCCCTCCCAGGTCATGGAGACCATAATTTTTAAACTTTCTGGACTTTTCCATGGGTCCTCCAGGAGAGGCAGGGTGAAACACGAGGATGGGGACACGTCACTGTCCTGGGGACAGCACAGCCCCTGCTCTGCCACAGCTCACCTGGTGCTTGTTACTGGTTAAGTCTTAAAATAGGTCTGCCAGCCTGTGGTGGGTGCAGGCAGGGGGTGAGGGGGACAC